>PVJC01005963.1:0-56763 GCA_004026665.1 Murina feae | reverse complement strand
CTGGGTGTGGCTGTATTAGTTGCCTGGATACTGGAGGGAGGGTTTATCTCCTCAGGGCACAATGGCTGCCTAGGCCCCAGGCTCCGGCATGAGTCAGCACCAAACTGCATGAGTCAGCACCAAACTCGCTGCCACCTTTCCTGGACCCCCATCTCTCTCCAGATGCCACAACCCAGCACCCTCTCCCACACTCCAGCCACAGGTAAATGTCTGTATCCACAATGCCTTATGCGTGGGGCTCAGTGCAGTTAGACTCCGACCACAGAGGCGGGAGGGGCTGCGGCTGTGCATGTACCTCTCCTGCTGGCACGCTTCAGTCTTTACTGTGGACCCAGATGTAGAATCCACTTCGAGGGGGCACCTTCTCTCCTGCCCGCACGCCCCAGCTCTTTCCTGATTGTGAAGCCGGATCGAGAATCCCCTGCCGACCAGCAGTTCCACGGACCCTCTTTCCGCTGCGCCGCCGGTCTCGGGAGACGCGGCTGGGTGGCGGCGCCAGTGCCGTGCGGAGCCTTTCCGATCCTCAGGGCTAAGGTCTGGTAAAATATCTTTCCCAAAGCCTTGAATTTACCTCTGTCAGGAGTCTTCTGTCTTCTCCAGCTGCAGGCTGTCTCCCAGCTCGATCTCCACTGCCAATTCGGTCTGGAAGCTCCTAAGGGGCAGCATTTAGAACATTGTTGGTGCAATGAAAATGTTCTGAACTTGATTGAGGCAATAGCTGCAGACTCCATAAATATACTTAAAGCCATTAAATTATATGATTTAAATGGGTCAATTTTATGGTATGTGAATTATATCTCAGTAAAGCTGTTAGAACAAACAAAAATCTCTAGCATTACATGAAGAATGAACTGCATAGAGATAAGATTGGAGGGAGGAACCCCAATCACAAGGCGTTGGTAAAACATCATAAAATATGAATTAAGGTAATGAATGGTTGGCTGTGAGCATGGAGAGAAGAAAGCTAATTTGAGGGCTACCTTGAAAATGTTTTTCACAGAATCGGTGACTGGTTGGCATCTGAAGCTGGGGAGATGAAGGAGGTTTTGTCAACTAGGCAGCTTATGATGCCATTTACCAATATGGGGCGATTCAGGAGCAGGCGGGGTGGGAGGAGCTTGGAAAGTGAAAATGCTGAGTCCAGTCTGCACTGGTCACCTTGGAACACGGTTAATTTCAGGAGCCTGCGAGCCATCCGCGTGACACACCAGCTTTGCCATTGTTTATAGAAATCTAGCAAAGGGGAGACGTTCCAGGTTGGATAAATTTGGGACAGGTGATATATCTAGAGCTACACTGTCCAAAAAGGTAGCAGTTAGTCACATGTGACCATTTAAATTTAAATTACTTAAATATGAAATTCAGAGAATTAGTTGCACTGTCCACATTTTGAGTCTTAAATAGCCATGAGTGGCTGGTGGACAGCACAGATGTAGAACATTTCTTTTGTTGCAGAAGTGTGTATTGGACAGCACTGATCAAGAGATTTTTATTCCATAAATAAATAGGCCTTGAGAAGATATTTAAGCAAAAGAAGCAAGCTACTTGAAAGGAAAAATAAGGGAAATAAACACTGGGGAATTCATCAACAGTATTCACAGTTAAGAACCTGTAGGTTTAACCTTGGTTAGCATTTTGGTAAATGTCCCTTCTTATCATGCATGTGATAATATTGTTTATTCTGTCATATGTATTTTTTACCTTCAGTGATACATAATGAATGTCCTTTTATTTCATAAAGAATTCTCTATAACATCATTTTAATGACTGTGGAAATCCCATTTTTATAGGTATGAGGTAATTTATCTGACAAAGAGAAATTAATAACATTTTCAAGTGTGATGTGTAAATTTTAATTTCAATAAGCTTTATGCTAAAATGGTACTACAAAATAAGGTCTTGCTTTATTTGAAGGTAGGTAAGTAATAAATGAGGTAGAAAACTTGCATTGACATTTATTTTAGTTAATACTGTTTTAAATTAAAACATGACCATCTCTTCTCTCTCTAACAAAAACTTCTAGGGTAACATTCATCATACATCTAACAATTCCTTGGTATGTGAATTACTGGGTTCCTATTTAATAATGTGGTAAAGATACAAATAAGGCATTAGTCATTTCTTTCGAGCTTGGCCTCTCATGTATAAATTCTGAGACAGGATCACTTATTTTGCACTTCCTACGAGAGCATCATCAGAACTATGGGTGAAAATACTTTATTTGCAAGATAAAGTTTCTCATCTTCCTTAGACTAGTTTACTTTTTAGAGGAATTATTTCTACCATATGAACTACTTGAAAAATCATGAGGAAACTTATGCTTTCACAGGTGAAATGAAATTAATAGTGAAGCATTGATTATTCAAACTAAGTGTGTACTTCTCTCTATTTTCAGAATATTTAGGGGGAGGTAATATTAGAGCCCCAATTTTGCTGCAATAATTGCTCTAATTCTCCTCTTGATGAGTCTGCAAAGATATCAGTGAGAAGATATCAGATAAATCAAGTATTCTTCTTGTTATTTACATTCTGAATTATAATAAATGTACTAGAGGCCTGGTGCACGAAATTCATGCACTGGGGGGATAGTATCCCTCAGCCCAGCCTGCACCCTCTCAATCTGGGATTCCTTGGAGAATGTCCAACTGCCGGTTGTCAAACATCCCCCTCACAATCCAGGACTCGTGACTCCCAACTGCTTGCCTGCCTGCCTGCCTGATTGCCCCTAATCACTCCCTGACAGCCTAATCAATACCTAACTGCTCCCCTGCTGAACTGATCCTCCCAACTGACCTCCCCTGCCAGCCTGGTTGCCCCCAACTGCCCTCCCCTGCTGACCATCTTGTAGTGGCCATCTTGTGACCTCATGAGGGCGGCCATCTTGTGCAAGGGTGTGATGGTCAATTTGCATATTCCATCTTTATTATACAGGATACCTTTTCTCTAAGACTTATCCTATCTAATAAAGGCAGAATATGCAAATTGACCATCACTTTGTGACAAAGATGGCAGCACCCACAGCCAATAAGGAGTCAATTTGATGTGACAAAGATAGTGGCGGTCAGGCAGGGACACTTGCATAGTTGCCATGGCAACAATGCAGGCATTCCACCCCGTTCCAGGCCTCTTGCAGCGCACATGTGCACGCAGGCACAGAGGGGCTGGGGCAGGGCGGGATACTTGCTATGAGGAGGGGGCATGTAGGAGGGTGGAGGGAACTACAGGAAGGCAGCAGGGCTGGAGTGAAGGCAGAAGGCAGCCCTGCCCAGGGTGAAGGTGGAAGGTGGCGGCCAGAGTGAAGGCCTGGGTCCTGGTGCTGGAGGGAAGCAGGTGCTGGCATCCAGTGGAAGAAAGGCCTATTCTTGTATGAATTTCGTGCATTGGGCCTCTAGTATTTAATAAGAGGGCTCATTTCCTAAAAGTCTTGCCAGGTAGTGACTTCTCTTGAATTTAGTGAGGTGAGGATAGCAACATACCTCTCTTGATGGTCCTCTTAACTCTATTCCAAGTCTTCATTTGAGATAAATTTTCTACCTGCAGGCTGTTTCCTAAGAAGAATTTCACTGCTAGCTTACCTATTGACAATTAAGTATATGGCCAGCCCTTGATTATTCAGAAACTTAAACTCTAGCATTGCTTTTAAAAAATATTTGGTTCATTTGTGTTTGGTTAGCACTTCCAGCTCAGGGAGAACAAGGCATGTTTTGTACTGGGGAGATGGAAAGGACCAACCACCAAAAAGTCTGAATTCTCATCTCTGGTCTATTGTGTAGAAATCACCAGAAGAAATAGTAATGCAGTCAGTGAGCATTCCTAAATGTCAGCGATTATAACATTTGACGCTCACCAAGAAAGAAAATATGCAAATTCACCTCTCTCTCTCTCCTCATTATTTCCTTCCCCAGCAAAAACATTGTAAATTGTTGAAAGTCTTCTGGTGACTTGTCATATTTGGCACCAGTTTAATTGGTTTTGGCAAGTGGGTTTTAGTGACTCATAAGAGAATACTTTTATTCTCTTTACTAACAGATGCCTGAGCTAAAAGCAATGACAACAATGTCACATGGCTATCAAATGGCAGGAACCTGCTGCTGGGGGTCCAATAAAAACAAACTGGTATGAAAAGAGAGTCATAAGAAGATCAGACTTAAAACACACTGTTATAAATGTTTAGTCACACAAGATCTCATCTTCTGTGATTTATTTAAATGCCATATGTTGAAACTGGGAATCTGCATGAGGCCTCATTAGACCAACTGAAATTTTGAATCCAGTGTGTTTATAATCATATTTAACTTGAACCAGTGTTCTCATTTTTAATTTAATTTAATTTTATTTTGTTCAGGGGAAGTATCTTTAACACCACGAGAAAATTCAGGTAATATCTTACATTGTTTTCCTCTAAAAAAATTTCTTTTTGAAAACTAATGTGTTATGTTTGTGTGTTCTCAAAATTATTATCATTTCCACTTGCATCATCTGATTTGATGACCATTACAACTACACTAGGTACTCTCCTTTGAAACATGACAATACCTATACTACAAATATTTGAGTGCTGGCTTGTCTGCCACGAACTCTGCTAAGTACTGGAGGAACAGCTCGGAACAAGTGGCCTCAAGGAACTTCCAGTCCAGAGGCAGAGAGGCAAGAAAACACTGCTTATCAAGAGCCACAACAGGAAGAATCCCATATGCCACACTAATGCCAGAGACAAGACTCATTGAGGTGAGGAATACCAGCCTCCTCTCTGTTCCAGATCGAGAGAGAATGTTGGTCTTTGCTTGTTCTGCTTTGCCTCCTACCCAGTGTTCTAGGGAGATTCTGTCTTTGCCAGACCTGATTAGGGATTATTGTGCTTCTGAATCAAGAGAATGGGTACAGAGGGACTGAAAAGGTGTATGGAGAGAGGGGACTTTCCTAGATTAATTTTTGATTTTCCCATTATAAAGAGAATCCTCATGGTGGGCAAAGTAAAAAAGACACAAAAGAAGCTGAGAGTCTATGCCATTACACATAAACTCAGATAAGCAAGTTGGAGAGGCCAAGTTACCTCCAATCAAAAGGCATGTACATGACCAATTCCCCCGACCTGGGGTTCAAGCTTAGGCCCCCAACCCCAGAGACGGAAGGGGGTCTTTTTCTCTCCATCTAAGTTCTTGCTGGTCTGTGGCCCAGACAGGCAATCACAGTCAACAATGGTATTTATCCTAGAGTTTGGGAACTTTCTGTTTTATCTAACACCATGTCGGCATCAGCATAATGTCCATAAACTCCCCAAAGAGATGTACAGGTTCAATACAATCCCTTTTAGAGTCCTGGTTGGTTTCTTCGAATAAATTGAAAAGCTGATCTTAAAACTCATATGGAAATAAAAATTCATATAAAAATAAATTTCATTTATATGAAATGTCCAGAACAGGAAAATCTATAGAGACAAAAGGAGATTAGTGGTTTATCCGGGGCTGGAAAAAATTGGGGGATTGGCAGGTGATAACTAAAAGGTGGTGAGTTCTAAAATCAATTTTTTGAGATGGTGAGTATGTTCTAAAATCAATTGTGGTGGTGGGTGCACAACTCAGAGAATATAATAAAATCCATTGAATTGTATACTTTAAATGGGTGAACTGTATGGTATGTGGACTATATTTTCATACACCTTTAAAATTATATCGTTTTATGTTTTACTTAGATGAATATTCAATTAAATTCATTCAGTAAATACTTTTTAATGGCTTTGGGAAAAAAGAGAATGAATAATGTTCTTAAGAAAGATTGCATCCAACTTGTTCAACTTACTTCCCCACCAATAGACTATGAGGACATGTGCTCCCTTTTTAGTTAGTAGGCACTAGAATGGACTTAAAGATTTTATGGCTGCAGCAGTTCCAAGGAGTTGGAGATGGTGCTATACTGATAGTTAAAATATCTTGAATAATCCTTCAACTGTTATCCTGGACTACCTTGAGAACCATCAAATTTTTCCCATTTTTGCTAAATTAAAAATAATTTGAATTCCTTTAATTATGAGTAGGGGGGAGTATAATTTCTTTCTCAAGCATTGAAATTTTATTTTATACATCATAATCAAAATGCAAAAGTTAAAGACAAAGAGAGACTCTTAAAAGCAGCAAGAGAAAAGCAGTTGGTTACCTACAAGGGAGTTCCCATAAGGCTGTCAGTTGATTTCTCAACAGAAACTTTGTAGTCAAAAGAGGATTGGAATGAAGTATTCAAAGTGATGAGAAGCAAGGACCTACTGCCCGGCTGGTGTTGCTCAGTGGTTGAGCGTCTATTCATGAACCGGGAAGTCATGGTTCAATTCCTGGTCAGACACATGCCTGGGTCCTGGGCTCAGTCCTTAGTAGGGAGCATGCAGGAGGCAGCTAGTTGATTATTCTCTCTTATCATTGATGTTTCTGTCTCTCTCTCCCTCTCCTTTTCTCTCTGAAATCAATAAAAACATATTTAAAAAATAAAAGCAAGGACCTACAATCAAAATCACCCTACCCAGCAAAGCTATAATTTAGAATTGAAGAACCCTTCAGTCCGTAGGCTGACACTCTATCCACTGAGCCAAACTGGCTAGGGCAGTTATGTCACTATTTTTATCTCTATCAGTTGCTTTAGTAATTTTGAATAATATACTTACGTATTTCTCTCTCTTTTTTGTGTCAGTTACTAAGATAAATATTTTAGGCTCATTGTCATTCCTCCTGTTATTTTCCCCTTTCTACTTCCCACATTCTGTCATCTGTCTGACAACTTCCACATTGCCAAAGCTGATGATATGTATTATTCATATTCTGCTCTAAAATGGTAAATACATCTGAGCTGTGTCAATACTTTGATTCTAGAAGCTGAAACTCAATAAAGTTTTTATGTTACTCTGACCATATAGACCTATTCACTGTAGATCCACATAATGAGTGATGCTGAACTTCTATTTGCTTATTTATTTATTTATTTTTATTGATTTCAGAGAGGAAAGGAGAGGGAAATAGAGAAAGAAACATCAATGTTGAGAAAGAATCATTAATTGGCTACCTCCTGCATGCTCCCTACTGGAGATTGAGTCTGCAACCCAAGCTTGTGCCCTTGACCGGAATCGAACCCAGGACCCTTCAGTCCACAGGCTGATGCTCTATCCACTGAGCCAAACCAGCTAGGGCTCTATTTGCTTATTTATTCTGGCCTTGTTGGCTTTGTTGCCTCTTTAAATATTTTTCTATTCTTTAAAGAATACTATCAAATGTATGAAATCTCCTTTCCAGAATACCGCCTTCCTGAACACCTAACTCTCCCACACTGACAGTTTTTGTAGGTTTACTGCACAGCTGGATTCTGGAACTTCCCTTTGTCATTGTCCTGGGTTCAATTCACTGTGTCTCAGGTCCTGGTGTTGCTCATTCCTATAAGTATGACTGCCTGGAAAGGTTGTATGAGTGCTAAATTTGATCTGAACATATCTTTATTTCATTACTTGATTTTTAATAAGGCCAAGTATAAAATTGCCAGATAATAATATTAGAATATTTTTGTTGCGAATTTTAGAAATATGGTTTAGGAAAAGAGTGGTAGAGGGTTTCTGGTAGAAATAATCAAAAGTCCAAACTTGAATTGTCTTCAGGTGTGATTTGATCCAGAGGTTCACATGGTTGTACAAGCTTTGGCTTTCATCCTTTTCTTTCTTTCTTTCTTTCTTTCTTTCTTTCTTTCTTTCTTTCTTTCTTTCTTTCTTTTGTGATATCAGCACCCCTCCCCCCACTCCCAAAGCTGAGATCAGGAAATATGATCTGCATTTTAAAATATTTTTTATATTTATTGAGGTATATGTACTTCATATGTGTTTAATTTTATAAATATTTCTTGGATTTTGGAAAAAAAGTATGTTCTTTTATAATAACCAAGAAGGTATTTATTTTTTTTAGATTCTAGAAATATTCATTTTATATAATACTAGAGGCCTAGTGCACAAAATTCGTGCATGCAGGGGGTGGGGAGTGTGTCCCTCAGCCCAGCTTGTACCCTCTCCAATCTGGGACTTCACAAGGGATGTCCAACTGCCTGTTTAGGCCTGATCTTGGAGGGATCAGGCTTAAATGGGCAATTGGGCATCCCTCTCACAATCCAGGACTGCTGGCTCCCAACTGCTTGCCTGCCTGCCTGCCTGATTGCCCCTAACTGCTTCTGCCTGCCAACCTGATCACCTCCTAACCACTCTTCTTCCAGCCTAATGGATGCCTAACTGCTCCCCTGCTGGTCTGGTAACCCCTAACTGCCCTCCCTAGCTGACTTGGTTGCCCCTAACTGCCCACCCCTGCAGGCCTGGTTGCCCCTGACTGTCCTCGCCTGGCAGCCTGGTCACCCCTAGCTGTCCTCCCCTGCAGGCCTGGTCCCCCCCAACTGCCTTCCCCTGCAGGCTTGATTACCCCTAACTGCCCTCCTCTGTAGGCCTGGTCTCCCCAACTGTCCTCCTCTGCTGGCCTGATTTCCCATGACTGCCCTCCCCTGCTAGCCATCTTTGGTGATCATCTTTGACCACATGGGGACGGCCATCTTGTGTGTTGGAGTGATGGCCAATTTACATATCACCTCTTTATTATATAGGATTTCATAACTCAACTTGTTTTCCTTAGCATTTATCTGGTATATCTTTGCCTTATATTTGCACTATTTGCTCAGCCAACTGTCATGAAAACCATTTAAAACCTGAAATATTACTTGAACTATTTATGGTATAAAATTTTTGTATACCTATATCTAGAAGAGTCTGGTGCTTAAGTGCTCAGGAATATTTGTTAAAAGGATTTAGTGAATAAAATGGAACAACACATATAATTACACAGATTTATTCTGTTCTCCTTCATAGGCATTCCATCTATTTCTGCAATTTTCCATTTGTTTTGTTTTTTATTCCTGTTAGTTTTTTTAAGATAAACATATAATTTTCAGTACGAAACTTTCGGGGCAGAAATATATTACTGACTATAGCTTTTGCCTGCTTTTTAAATCCACCCCAATTCTGACTATCATTTACTAAAGTACAGAAAACCTGTGGAAGACTGGGTCTATTCATGGTTAGGTGAAAGGAACTCACGAAGTGTCCGAACTCTCAGCAACGTCCTAACGACAGTCAGCTAGGGACCCCACTTGGGCTCACAAATAGGCTGGCATTGCCTCGGTGAGCACGGGTCTCTCTCCCAGGTACAGCCATGGGGACAAGGAGGGACAGCAAAGACTCAGGGAATTAAGGTTGCTCCTCTAGAATCATCACCACAGAGCCCTGTGGACATCTGTCTGACTTGATTTGTGGAGCAAGTCTAGCCTCACTCAGGAAAGTTTCTCTTTTCCCTAAAACGAAACTTCTAATCGGACTTACCTTGGCAAAGCTGTGCTTTTTAAGGACACAGTCTCCAACCTCTCCCAAACCCCAGTGACTTAGGCATCATTTCAATCTGTCAAACGGTGCTGATCTGCAGAGAGACTGGCCTGGCCGCTAATGCTGGCAAGAGGAGCTGAGCTCTTTCCAGTGGGATGAACATTCTGATTTAATGAAAGCAAGGTTTGAAAACTGGCTTCTCTTCTACAGCATCTAAGTCGGGTAAAAGTATACATGGCTGGGGATATGCAGGGCTGAGTTATTTTATCCAGGGAGTCTTCTTCAGTGGTTCCAGCCGGCTCTAACAGCTTCCGCACAGCTCACCCTCACCGGAGAGAGACCCGTGGTAGGTGCTTCCTCCAGCAGCTTTGTGCATTTAGTGTAACTAATAACTCAGAATCATAAATCAAACTCTTCTAGTCTAACAAGAATGATGCTCGCACAAGAAAACTTTCCTGCGTCTTGAAGAACTTCCTGTGTTAGCACAAATAGGTCCATCTCCTTCCTTTTTTTAAATTTTTTATTGATTAAGGTATTACAAATGTGTCTTTATCCCCCAATTGTCCCCTCATCCCCTCAGTCTTGCTCTCACCCTCACCCCCTGTTGCCTGCGTCCATCGCTTATGCTTCATTTCATTCCTTTTAAAGCTGCATAGCCTCCAATCCTGTTGGATGCTACATAAATCCAATATATTCACAATATATTTTAGTAGCCCTTATCCATTGGAATTTAGGTAGTATCGAGGGTTGTTGTTTTTTTTTTAAATTTTACAAAATGCTGATTGAAGATCCTTTTAGAGCTTGGCTTTTTTTTTTTTTTTTTTTTTTTTTAAGTGTATTAGTTAAATTCCTAAAAGTAGGTGCTGGAAGGTAGCTGAGCGTGGGGAGAGGAAGTTGTTTCAAAGCGTGATAAACTAGAATTCGGGCTTGAGAAAAGACTATCAAAGAGAAAATTTTGGAAAAAAATGAATGATGATTTAGGGGAGATTACATAACATGAATCAGCTATGACAAAATGCATTTTCCAGTGAGTGTTTTTTGTAGCACACATATTGTTCAGAAACATTTGCTAAGTTTAAAGATTTTTCTCAAAGATACCATTTGCTGCCCTAGCTAGTTTGGCTCAGTGGATAGAGTGTCCACCCATGGACTGAAGGGTCACGGGTTCGGTTCCTGTCAAGGGTACATATCTCGGTTGCAGCCTCAATCTCAGGCCCCAGTCGGGTGCATGCAGGAGATATCAATGCAGCCCTCTCACATGGATGTTTCTCTCTCTGTGTCTCTACCCCTCCCTCCCACTCTCTCTACAAATCAATGGAAAGGCGTCCTCAGATTAGGATTAACAACAAGAAAAGGTATCATTTGCCACATTTCTTAAGAAATACCACAAATGGGGACATTGGGAGAAGTGGTGGATGCTTTCCTTTCATGAAGTAGTTGTTTAAGTCATTCAGCATTTCCTCCCCGTGGCCCGATAGCTTCGATTCTGCGGTTAAGACTGCTTGAACCCTGCTTGACATTTAATTAGTACACAGGGAGCACCACTGTCCTCTCCCAGATGCTCACGCAGCACCACGCAGAACGCAAAGCGGTCCCACTCCCCTCGGACTTGCTGGCTCGCTGATGATGACGTCGGATGGAGGTTGGTTCTGGTGTGTATCACTTCCATAGAATTAATGATCTCCTCCAAAGTAGTTCCAGTCTACACTCCACAGGACCTGTGGAGTGATTTTCACTCAGTTTGAAGTTTTTCTCTGGATAAAAATCGACTTTTCTGTTTTGCTTGAAGTTGAATTTCAAAGTTAAGTTGCTGTAATTGTGCATCAGAAAGAAGTGACCTAGAGTTGCGTGGGTAACTTATGGAGAACTCTACTGCCTGGTGGTAAGAGAGGTGCACCGGACAGGACCACTGGGCTTCCACGGACCCACGGACTCTACACCTTTTCTCCAAGCTCCAGGAGATTTGAAAGAGTTCTCTTCCTAGCACTGATGCCTCACTGGGTGTCAGATCCACCCCACTTATGCAGTCCACTTGGGGACAAAACTTTATTTCCGGAGACAATATGTTAACAATTTTTTGCAGGTGTTGACTTTTGTTACAGATGCATTTCAATGAAAGATACCCAAATATATGCTGACAAAATACCTGTTCAGGTCATAGCTGAGAGTCTACACCCTGACCTCGAAACTGCTACTCGTCATATCCCTGAACATTCTCTCCATCACGGCGGAGTGACCACTCATTATGTTTTATAAATTTTCTGGGAAAGGTTTTCCTCTCTCTGGGTTCTCATGGATCTCCTCAGAACCTTGTCCCCAAATTTGATTCCTCTCCTCAATGCCAGTTCAGTCTTAATTCTAGTCCAGAAGACACATGTGAGGTACTGTTCCAGACTGTTCCAGGCCCTAATCCTCTGGTGCCTGTTTCGGTCATGATAAACTCAATATTACTTCAGTTGGAACCAGCTCTTGCCCAAGTCCTATTTCCATCAGCTACAGGATGTTGTGAATCTGCATGCGAAGTGGGAATTTGTTTGGCCCTATTGTGCTTCTTTAAAATTCTTGAAAGTTGGTGTGTTTATTGTCTTTTGACGTTGGGCCTCCAGGCCTGCTCACCTCCCATGACCTTCTGTCCCTGAGTATCCTTGTATGTGAACAGTTCTGCAACCACTCTCAATGGCCTTGGCAGCAGGGTGGTGAGTAATGGTTTTCAGTTTAGAGAATTATCTTTCTGAATTCATTCTGCTCCACGTCTCCTGGCCCCAAAAGGGCTGTTGTTAGCACGAGTCAGACATGACCTTATTTTTAGATGAGCATCTTCAAAACAGCAAATGGTAAGAATTTATGTTCGTGTTTTATTATCTCTTAGTCCCTGTTCTCACTGAGTATAGGGACTCCTATTTCTCTGCATGTTTGAGGATATGTCTCCATATTTAACCCCTCTTTCAGGAGAAAGATATTTCTACCTTCAAGCTCAACTGGCTATTGATCTAGATCTGTCTATTCTGCCAAATGCCAGTATCCTCACTCCAAATCCTTAGGGAAGGAGCAAACCAGTTTCCGCTTCCAAACAGCACTGCATGGAGAGAAAAGCCTCACTGATTTCGATCTTTTGCCCACCTGCCCACCCACACCCACCTTCACAGCTGCCCCACAGACCGTGCCTGAGGCCTGGCTTGACTCCAGAGGGAAAAGAAGTGAGCTCAGAGTCAGGGCAAGAACCGAGAACACCACTTCCCAGAGAATAATGGCCCTTTCATGGGGAAATGCCTTTGCACAGCCTGAATGTGTCTTGCTGGGGTGGTTCCTTTGTCCAGAAACAAACTTGGTTAAGAGGGGAAGTCCAGGATGGAGCAGATCATGCTTCTCCCATGTTCCATTCACAAATTTACCTTCCCAACATAGGGAGCCAGAATTGCTTGCTGATGAGGAGGAGCAGAGTTTGCCACCCCAAAATATGTCTTTTTGGGAGATTCATTATTTGAGCTGGTTATTCCTTTGTCTAGGGATTGTAGCCTTCTAAGATTTAGCGTGCTTGCAGTGGCTCCACCCTTCTAGCCAATTGTATTTGTTCCTGGTTAGACTGACAGGAAAGCACTTTCCACACATCACCCCAACTTCACTGCACAGGTGTCCATCTCCCCCTTAGTTGGACCCCTTCCCCCAGTGATCCGCAGGGAATGGACCGATGATCCCCTGGGGAGCATGAAATTGCAGCTTCCTGGTGAAGCTGCCTGGGTGGCCATGCTTGTAATGTCTGGCCTTGCCTTGCTCCTTTCCTATTATTACCGTTAATAACCAGCTAGTTATAATGGTAACAGAGATAGCGTGGATGAGGCAAAGCAGGGGTAGAGAATGTCCATCTCCTGGGCCATATAAGGCTCACACAATCACTTGGTCTGGCCCTACCAAGGCATTAGGGGTGAGTGAATTAAATGTTTGACCAAATATAGCAGGATAATTTTTAAGCTGGTAATTTTGTATGGCCTGAAAATGATGTTATAAATACCCAGATGGCCCTCGGAGGAAAAAAGGTTCGTACCCTGAGGTAAAGGCTGCAAGCTTTTCCCTAGTAAGTTTTCCTGGGACTCCAGATCTCAAAAAGAAAAGGCATTTAATGTATAAGTGGCAAAGTTAAGGGAGTTCCAACAAGGGGATCAACATTGGCCAACAGAGCTGAAGGAATCGTCTTTTTGGACAGGAAGGAAGGGATGGCTGAAGGGTGGTGAGGGTTTGTGAGCATTCAGAAGGGCAATCAGAGTCATGAGCCAACATGTAAATGTGGAGCCCGCCCTTGGAGGTCTGTGTTGAGGAGCAGTGGGGAATCTGATCTAACTCCAGGAGTTGCAGGTTCTGACCGTACTGTCCATGATACTTCTGTCTCTGTTTAACCCTCTTGTATTCAGTACTTACATGCATGCTTTGTCTACCTGCATTGCCCAAGTTGCCTCTTTTCTAAACCACATTTGCCAAGCCTAGACTTTGGATTTATTTTTGTTATGTTCTCCCATTAGAATCCTCTCAATTTCCACACCTAAGAGTGAAACCCAGGGATCTTCCAAGGCCATCCCACAGGCACATGGAACACTTCATTCTAGTGCTTGAGCTATGTACTGACCCTGCCCAAGGCCAAGTCCAGTAGCAGAGACCATGTAACTGGAAATGAATTATCTAGAAGAATCAAGTGACGTTACTTTTTATCATTATCATGTATTATGCACTAAGTTTCTCTGGCAGGGCAGTTTATTTTTATGATCGATCATGGCAGTAAACCAATGGCATAGCCACATTTATTTCAGGTATGGTTACTTTTCAGTTTAACTGTTGGAACATTTAGCCATCAGTTAGATAAGGCATTATTCACTCCCTTAGCCTCTAAGTCGACCTAGTTATTGACAATCGTGAGATTCTTTTAAAAATGTAGTTGTGCATGGTCTCTGATTGTTAATGGTCTCTGTTCCTTCTCCCATATAACCTAATCACTAGGACAATGTTTAAATGAAAGCAACTCTCAGACCAAATCCTGCCACATACACATAAACATGGTTTACCAGCAAAGCATAAAAATACTTATTTGACTGTTTTCCCACATCCTCTTGTCTTTTTTGGTACGCTACCAGCCCCTTCCAGGAAATACTCAGTTTGATATGCTCACAACAAAATTTTGATGGTAGGATCAGATGACAGAGGCTGCCCTCCATTAGGTGGGGCCACCAGATAGAATTCTGTATCAAGTGCATCATTCCAAAGGCGTTGGGCTGCTGGGTTTGCCAGACCAAGGAAGGAGGTGCAAGTGGAAATCTTAGAAGACTTAGCACCATTCATTTCTCTAGTGAAGACTTACTTCTTCTAACACTCCCTGCCATAACTAGTAAACCCTCAGGGGCAGATGGAGATAAGAGTTCTTTATATGTTAACGCACAGCTGTTGATTAATCACAATGAAGCATAGAAGACAGTAAACTGTAGGCATGTTATCAACTGGTTTGCCTAAATATTCAGGTCCTCCTCTCTTCCATCCTCAACATCTATACTGAAGTTGCCTCCAGTAAAAATATAGCCTAAGTCAAACAGGATGCTTGCTGTGTGCATGCAACTTCCACACAGCCCCGTAGCACCTCCTAACCCTCTATCAACCTAATAAAGTCACTACCACTGAAGTTCTCCTGTAGAGAAATACAAGAGCCACCAGGTCTGGAATCAAAATTCAAATGATTGAAGTTACCAAGGCCCATGGCAGGCTAAATGAATCCAGATGTAGCAGATGCTGGGATGCAGTGCCCAGATGCCCCCTCAGGAATAAAAGACTTGCTCCCTAAACCCCCGGAAGCTCTGCAGAGCGGAGCCTCACTCAGCCCCCTCTGGAAATTGCCCAGGCTTATGCCAGCTGCTTCATCCCAGGTTACACTCCAAGACCGCTAGTCCTGGAGGCAATTTGCATGTAAAGACTGAGAAGTACCCAGATATAAAGTTCTGGCCCCCTTGTCTCCACACATCTGAAGGTCCATCTCAGCTCCAGAACTGCTAGCTTTTCTCCCTGCCCCATGCTGCTTCCTTCCCTTTGCCCACAGGTGTTGATCCCAAGAGCACTCCCCAATCAACCTCCCACCTGGTAATCTCCATCTCAGAGTCTTGCTCTTTGGGAATAATCGACTCTAACACCACAGGTTCACAAGGGGCCCGCGCATCCCTGCAGCATGTGCAGCGTGCCCAGAGGAGGAAGGGAGCTGGGGGTGTTCTGAGAAGAGGGACTCGGTGTGCAGCAACATCCAGGCCGAGAGCATCTACACGACCGGCACTAGCCACTTTGGGGTGCCTGCATTCTGCTTTAGGACTCTTGCCTCCAAGTTTTGATCACTTATTCAATTGTTCAGAAGGTCATCATTAGGCTCTACGGCTCAAATGTACTTTTATTTGAATTGAAGCTACATATGCATCTAGTTGAAAGAATGAAAGAATTCTACAGAGATATTTAGCAGAGGTGCCAGTTGAGCACTGACATCTGTTCTCGTCTTCTTTAATCATAGAACTTCTGGACTTCAGCAGAGCACACGGCCAGCAGCTAATCACTGCATTTCCCAGCCTCCCTTGCAGCTTAGTAAAGCCATGTACTCCCAATCTGGCCAATGGAAGCATGCCACTTCTGGAGTGTGTTCCTGCCAAGGTAGACACCTGCGCTCCCTGGACCCGTTCTCCCTTCCCATTGGCTGTGATGACAAAAACTAGAACGGCTGCCTTGGTCCCAGATATGGAGGCCACATTTTCAAGGCCATAGAGTTCACCTTCCAACCCAGATTGCTTCTCTCTGGACCACATCAAACAAGAGAAATATATATCTATCTCATTTAAGCCTCAGTATTTTGGGGTCTTTTGTTAAAGCAGCTTAGCCTGTACTTTCATTCATATATCTGAAAAAAAGACACCCCATATCCCCCCACCCCACCCTGACATACACACTCTTTCTTTCTTCGAAGCAAACGCTGTATGCTTAAACTGTAGGCTTCCCCCAATACCTCATGTTTAGGCATTGTTCCCGCATTTCCAATTTGGAAGATGAATGTGCCACTCTTTTCCCTTTTCTGCCACTCTCATCATGCCCCTGGGCACTTGCTGCCAACCCCTTCATTCTTCAAAAAGAGTTACGTTTTCATTTGATTGCTATTTAGCGTTTCTGTAATTGTGAGGATGCAAGCAGTAGAAGCAACTGGGTCTGCATGCCCTGAGGAAGCTTTCCTTCTCTTGACCAACATCTTCGTTTCTGCTGGGATCATACTGAGACACTTGTTTTTCCATTTTCTTAGATTCCCATCGATGTACATGAATTCAAACCTAAGCACTCCCCCAGTTGTGTGATCTCCTCTCAATACGTTCAAAGGCACTTGGGACACAATCAGCTCCATCTCCTTGAAGAACCAGTCCTGAGCTTTGTGACGGGCTCCGTCTGGACTGTTGCTCACTAAGCCTGATGTGTGTGTGTTTGATGTGCCACCAGTACCCGTTCTATAACTTTGATTGCTATGCAAGTCTGAACCCTTCACTGGGCTCACGGCTGCCGTGGTGACATGACATAGCCTGTGTCCCCCCTCGGTTCCCTCCACAAGGGTTCTTGTGACGGCTTTCTCTAGAGAATTCGTGCAGCCTTGCACATAGAAAGACTGCGCATCTCCACGCTGGGTGACTAGATCCCCCTCTGAGTTCAGAAAGCGTTTCCTACATTAGGCAGAACAATGGATGCATTTAGTAGCCTCCTAAGAAACCACTAACTCTGGTCTCTTCCATTGCTCCAATTCAGTATTGTCCAAGCTTCACCTTCCGTTTGACAGAATCCCCAAATAGTTTGGGTGAGGTACCCATGCATAATCTTTTGGTCTTTGTCCGGGTTCAGCTTTAGGCATAACTCCAGCCAAGAATGCCTAGAATCTAATCAGCCAAGTTTAGAGCCTAAACAAAGTCTCCGTCCTCAATGTCCTTTTACCGCCAACACAGCCAGAGGGCCCCCTTCTCCACTGGCTGGGAATTTTGGAAAGACAACTCACCTTGGCACATTTTATGACAAGACTAGAGGCCAGATGCACGAAATTCATGTGAGGGCAGGCCTTCCTTCCTCTGGCTGCTGGCACTGGCTTCCCTCTGGCACCTGGGGCCTGGAATTCCCTTGCAGCCCCGGCTTTGTCCGGAAGGTCGTCCAGAAGGACATCTGGTCTAATTAGCATATTATGCTTTTATCATTATAGATTAAACAGTGCAGGGAGGCTGGGGAAAACCGCAAAGAGCAAAACCTGGTCAACAACTGTCAGTCTCACTCTCTCTCCAGTTGTCTTTCCTAAATTCCTGTGTGATTTTGGATGCTTGGACCACCACTGTGCTCTGGTGAAAGATTATCACCTGACAGTAGCCCAGTAAGGGGGAGTGAAGAGAACTATTTTTCCCGGGGCTGAACTGAAGTTAACACACTCAATGTATCTCCCTAATACATGCCCACATGCACACACATGCACGTGCACATGCACATACACACCACCAGCAATACACAAAGTCAGTGTTGATCATTTCAATCTGGCTCTTGATATTTCAAAACCTGGGGAAGGAAATCCTTATGAGTTGAATTCTAGTTGTTTATGGAGGCATTTATACAGGGAAATGTTTTGAAATCTGTGCTTTTATATTTGCATTCCACACCGGCGTTTATGAACATCTTCTACAGAACCTGTGCCAGGTGCTGGCTGCCACATACACAGCTGACTAATGACAAAGCAAGGCGATTGGCATTAAATCACCAATGGGAAGCACAGCAGTGGAGAGCTGGGGACTTACACCGCAAGTTGAGGGGACAGAGGGCACACCAATTAAAAAGGAGGCGAGCAGTCTGTGCAGGGGCGCCCAGTGCGATGGTGGGAGCGGGGGTGGAAACGGCCGGACCTGAAGCGGATCTGGCATAGTCAGAGCAACCAGCTGCCCAGGATACAGGACGCAGGTGTGGGAACGCTGAAGACCACTGTGAAGAGGTAAACTGATTCTAAATTGTGGTCGAGCTGAAATGCCAACTTAAGGGATTTGGACATCTTGAAGGCATTGGGAAACCACAGAAGGTTTCTGCCGTTGTTTGGGTTGTGGGGTTGGTTCAGGAGGGAGGAAATGTGAGACATACAATCACTGCTTTGGGATGACTCATCTGACCATGATGTGAGACAGATCATAGTGGAGAGGGGTGAGGGACTCAGGGAGGCAGTGAGAGCCTGACCTAGAGCTACCAGTTATTAAGCACCTGGGTCATAGCCTGCGCCCCAGGTTTGTGGGCCTCGCCACTGCTCCCCTTCTTCCAGGAACCTTTCACAGCTCTCTGGGGAGCAGTACTGGCTCCATCTTACAGATCAGAAAACTCGCTTTGAGGGGTCCAAGGTCACATAGTGGGCAAGTGACACAGGTGGGATTTAAACTCATTTTTTCCCCCTAAGATCAAAGTCCATGTTCTTTTTACTATTACACATCAGCCTCTTGTTGTTTTTTTTAATATATTTTTATTGATTTCAGAGAGGGAGTGGGAGAGAAAGAGAAACATCAGGGATGAGAGAGACTCATTGATCGGCTGCCTCCTGCTCATCCCCTACTGGGGATCAAGCCCACAACCTGGGCACGTGCCCTGACCAGGAATTGAACTGTGACCTCCTGATTCATAGGTCTACGCTCAACCCACTGAGCCACACCAGCCGAGTAGCCACCTGTTTTTAATAATGATCGATCATAGCAGTGACAGAGGACAAGGAAGGGACTCTACTTAGGGCTGGGTTATCCCTGCCGCCTTCGTGTTCTATGCTGTACTGTGGTTTCGTGAGTAGCTCAGTACCTTCTGATCTACCCTGGGATATGAGAAGTAAAATCCATTCGGTGCTGCAAGCATCTCCCCAAGAGCCAAGTCTTGTGATCACCGTGAGATGGAAAGTGAGTAGAGAAACATGTGTCAGGTTTGTGGGAAATCGTGAAGGACAAGACAGGAATTATAAAGGCACAATTGAATTACGCTGTGCTGCGGCCCCTGGGAGCACAGCTGTGTTCCAGGCCTACCATGGCTCCCATCAGGAAATGTGAAACGAGAGGCTCCGAGGCTGCAGCCTTGCACTGCTCCGGCCACGTGGTGACAGGAAGCCTTGTGTTTGTACAGGTGGGGGAGTGAGCAGCCTTGCAAAGTGGGTGGCTGGGAGCCCTGCCCAGAGCACAGGTGGGCTCCAGAGGAGAAGCAAGCCCAGAAAAGGCTCGTGTGTCCTGGTGCTATCAGCTCCCTCAGGGGAGGGAGAGGGGCTGCAGGCCTCCTCAGTCGGTGGGACATTTCAAGGCCTGAGCCCACTCCTGGTTGTGGGCTTGCCCCACCATGTGAGCAGTCCTGAGAGATTACCCTCAGCACCATACCTTTGTACACAGATAGCTAAGGACAACCCAACTACACATGCTTTTTGAGAACACATACAGGAATGTCATAGATTTAAAAAAAGATATTTGTTTGAAAGCAAAGGAAGGAAGCAACACGAGACTCCATGGTTACCCCAGGTTTGGGAGGCACGGGACCACCCAGCCGACATCAGTGTTCTAGTTTCTGAGCTGGATGGTTCATAGGAGTTGATAAAATTATTAAAAACAAACAAATCTGCATATAAACCATAGATGGGCACGCACGAACACTGGTGAGAACATGTCAAGAACCTAAGATTACAATGAATCCGTTTCTCTTCACCGGGGGCAAAGAGACTAGGCCTCAGAAGATGTGAGAGCCCCAGGCCTCTGCTGGGCACCGTGCTGGGCCTGTGCTGAACCCCTGGTGTGCAGCCTGGCGGGCGGGCACCTGCCATCTGCTCACTGTCTTCCTGGCATTCTGGGCCACTAGTGCCCACAATGCAGGGAGAGCGCTGGTTTTGACTAAATGACCCAGAAATGAGCCATGATAGACAAATTCATTTAAAATGAGCACCAAGGCCCTAACCGGTTTGGCTCAGTGGATAGAGCGTCGGCCTGTGGACTGAGGGGTCCCAGGTTCGATTCCGGTCAAGGGCATGTACCTTGGTTGCGGGCACATCCCCAGTGGGGAGTGTGCAGAAGCCAGCTGATCGATGTTCCTCTCTCATCCATGTTTCTAGCTCTCTATTCTTCTCTCTTCCTCTCTGTAAAAAATCAATAAAATATATATTTAAAAAATAAAAAATAAAATGAGCACCAAGAATGGTATGAATACCAAGCTATATTGGAAATTTAAATCTCAATGAGTATTTCTTCAATTAAAGGACATTTAACCTCAAAGAGAGAGTGAGAAAATGTGAAGTTTTGCACCTGGTCTACTAAACAGTTTTATAATTTCAAGAAATTAATTTCCTTCTCAGGAGCCAGAATAATTTAAGTATAACTTTTACGGTTTCCCCTCCTGCACCCCTCCCTCCTTTCCATGTCTAACCTGAAACCTTCCTACCCCGAAAGAACCCCAACTGGTACTGGCCTGGGCTGGCTGATCTCAGGGGCCTGGGGGCTCTGGTGTCCACGCTGCCGTCCCCTCCAGCTGAGATGGTCAGTTCAGGGGGTTAGCACTTCCTAGGCCTGTTTCTCTCTTTGAAATTAGAAAATTAATCTGAACTTTTCTAAGCCCTGAATGTTCAAAGCACAGAACTAGAGTCATCGAGAATCAGAGAAAAGAGGGGGAAAGGCAGAGGCATTAAGATGAGCAGGAGTTTGCGGCAGTCAGAGCAAAGCCAGGCCACTGCCATGAGAGCAAGATGATGCATCTCCAAGGGCGCTGCTTCTTCTCACTGAGTTCACAGGATTGCATGTGCTGCCAGTGAGAAGGGCACCACCCATGGCCGCTCCGAGGGACAACGTAACAGATTCCTGAGAAACATCTCCACGCCAGGAAGCTGTTAGGCTCCAGGGACAGAGACAGAGCCACGCAGGCATTGCCCCCACCCTGGAGGCACTTCGACAGGGAAACCAAGAAGCCATGGCACCTCAGCACATACACAATAGAGTTCCTGGGGAGAGACGTGTGTTCTGAAGGATTGTTTCAACAGATGGGAGGGGTGTCACGGGGACATGGTGGTCACAGAAGGTTTCTCTGCTGTAGACCTGAGTGGAGGAGAGATGCAGCCCAGTGATCACATCACAGGTGAGCTTTCCCGGCAGAGGGGAGGGGCAGGCAGTGCCCTGTCTGTGGCCACAGTGGCTGTGTGGCTGGAGTTGTCCCGCAACATGATTTGCAGTGTCCAATGCAAAAGGCAAGTGAAGTGAAAATGCAGGGTCCCTGCTTCAAACATCATTAGAATCTTCAAAACAGCAGCAGCGGAGCATGGAACCAAGCGTGGCCCTCCTTAGCTCAGGGCTTGGCCACTGCGCGGGTGGCAGCCGGCCTGGCTGGAGGGCAGGGCGTGAGGTCTGAGAAATCCTGGCAGCTGCCCATGGATGTCCTTGGGAGCCATGTAGGGACTTTAGACTTTATTCCAAGTGCATTAGGAAGCCATCAGCAGGTTTTGAGTAGGGGAGTGGCTTGTCCTGAAATGCTTCTAGAAAGATCTCTGACTCTTGTGTGGAGATAAGCCTGGCGAGACCAGAAGTGACAGAGGGAGGCCAGCAACATGGCCAAAGAATGGTAACAGTGACAATAAATCAGAACTAACTCGGCGTGGTGTTCCTTTGTCACAGTTGCAAATGGGGTTGTCCTGACCACCCCTCACATTGGGGGTGTTCTGTGTTCTTTGGCTCCAGTGGTGAGTAATGTGCCCAAGGAACTCAGGCAGGAGAAGCCAGGCCCAAAGGGCCCTTCACCTTCTCAGGACACCCCTTCCTCAACTGGTTTGACACCAGATGAGGATGGGAAATAGAAAGAACAGAAACAAATAGTTGGGAAAACCCTGTGAGCCCCTGACATGGAATCCCATTACACTTCCTGAAGGAAAGGGAAATTCCTGAGGGCTTAGAGAATGTCTGCCAATGCCTCCTGTAGGTCCCCCCAGACGGAAACTGAGCATTCTAACCTAGTCAGAAGCTGGGCAGGCTCCCAGCGGGTGGTGTGGCTGCTGGTGCGGTGGCCCACCTGTTCCCTCCTCGGCCACCAAGGGGTGCTCCGGGGTTCCACCTCAACACTGGCTTTGAGAGCACATTTTGACGGAATTCTGGGAGGGATATTGAGGATGCTCCTGCCTGAGGAAGAAGGTAGAGGTGGCTAAGAAAGACAGGAGGGCCCTGGAATTAGCCAACTACTTAGGAACAGAGATTTGAGCCTATTCCTAGCAACCCTGCGATTGAGCAGCACCTGTGTTTGTACCGTGAAGGAAGAGGCCAAGTAGCTTGCCTAAGGTCGCCCACTTAAGAAATGAAGGAGTCCGGATTCAAAGTCCAGCTCACGTTTTTTTCCATTTTGCCAAAACTATAATAGTGGTGGGTTTAAATGGGCACATACCCGCTCACCCTCCTCTCATTGGCTCCTCCCTGGATTCTGAGTAGGCTTTTGAGTGCTTTAAACAGTAGGTACGACAGAAGTGACACTGCGTGACTTTCAAGACGAGGTCTGAGAAGGCCAGAAAGCTTCCTTCCGTCTCTCTCTTGAAACACTTGCTCAGAATGTTCTCTCTTGGAATGTGGCCCTCGGAACCTGTCAGCCATGCTGGGAGAAGCCCAGGCCACAGACAGAGGCCGCATGTCGGTGCCCTGGTCGCGGCCCTGGTGAGGCCAGCTCTCAGCAGCCCAACGTAGGGGCCGGCCTTTCAGGGGAAGAAGCCTTCCCAGCTGAGGTTGCAGACATCATAGGGCAGAGGCAAGCCATCTCTGCTGGGTCTTTCCAAATTCTTGACCCACAGAATCCACAAGCATAACCTGACGGCTGTTGTTTTATGCCACTAAGGTTGAGACAGCTGGGGCCGCAGTGATGGACAATGAGACTGACGATTTTGCCTCCGGTTGCCTGTATGGTGTAAAGGAACTTAAGGTCACATTTCTAAAAGGAAGGAGCAATGTGTGCCATGGAAATATATTGAGTAGAAACAACAAATCAACCCTTCATTTGATATCAGCCCTGGACCAGTTTTCCAGAAATGTCATTGTGTTCTCTTAAATCCTGTCATTGAAATGACAAGTGTCCAAAACAAGGTTCTTGGACCAAAAGAAACGATACATCTTTCTATATAGTCTGTCTGGCTTATGTAAGATGATTGAAGTCTCCTTTAACATGGTAATTCTGTATTCTGTCATCTGTAAAGTTGTTTGGAATTACATGGCAAATGACATTACTAAATCAGTGGCCAGTGGAAGCAATTTTAAATCAAAGTGCTGGCCCGAAAGGAGAAAGCCTTTCACAGTGAACGGCAGCAATAATTCAGAAACCCAAACAGTGTTCCATTTAGGAGACAAAGCCAATGAGTGTTTATGAGAAAGGGAAGGGAACAAATTCATCAATAGAAAGAAGGCATTTCTATTGGTGCAGATAAGCTCACATAGCGAGGTTAATTCTAAATATTTTTAATTTTCAGTCGTGTAGTCATAAACCCGGGAGTCATAATATCTGCTTTCTTGTTACTCATGCAAGCAGTTCTTTGCGGCACAATGTTGCTTTAGTCCCAGCCCAGAGGCTGTTTTTCCGTCTTAACATCCCAAAGATTTGAGGCATGAGACGTTCAAGACAGTTCCTCAGGGGTGGCAGTTCTGGCTTCATTTTAAAGAGGCTCCATTTATATTATTTTTTGTGAAAAGATTTGAATAACTTCCATTTTTCAAGAGTAATGTGTTTTAGGCTATATTTCATATACAAGAAGCCTTGGTCAAATGCACTCAGAAACTCAAACCATATTCAAGTTACATTTGCACCTTTCTTTGAGGGTTTTATGTACTATTGAATTGCTTTGACAGGCATGATGCTTTATAAACACTTCCTCTTTTTTATTTTTTTTTAAGATATGGCTTTCCTCTGAATACCCCCTTTAGCTAAAAATACATTGTATTAAAAATGAAGTGGCTGCACCATCTACATTCAGGTTTCCGTGGCATTTTGTCATAAGTACAGAGAATGGGCTATGGGACTTGCTTTCAGGGTGCCCAAGACAAGAATTAAGTGTGCAGACAAGGGGCATGCCCTGTGCCAGGGGTCCCAGTGACACACCTGGGGTTTTCTTTCTAGCCTTTGCTCCCCATTATGGGACAAACAGCATAGGACTTCCGGTTGCAAATGACTCTTTAGGAACTATTTTTGAGGGGGAAACTGGGGCCTTTGAACAGAGTTTGGGAAAACATCTGAGGCAGAATTGGAAGAAAGGAGATGTGTAATAGCTAACAAGAGGCATTTGGCAGGAGCTGAGGATGAGGACAGAGATGGAGGAGAGGAGAGAGCAGAGCAGTGGGTAATGTGAAGAACACCAAAGCTCTGAAGATCCTTGCCCCAATATGGCTCTTTTCACAAGTCTTGAGGGAAAGGCTGTATGGTCCTCCTGGCAGCCCTTCTGCCTCAAGGGCCTAATTTATTGCACAAACCCATGTTCATGGGCTGTGTCATAGCCATGAACTCCAGACTCCTCCTGTGTGTGTGCAGGGAGACCTGTGGCAGAAATCCACATGAAAGGTTTGGTTACTGCAGTGATAAATCTCCCGGAAGATTAAATGGCTCTGATGACTTCCATGCTGCCATCTGTACTGTGGTCATTCAGAAGGTTAACTCTTTGCTTATTTTAATTGGTATGACCAGCATTGTTTGTCTTGTTAGATTAAAACTAAAACCAGGGGAGCCCACCTCACCATCACAAAGCTCATGGCCATAAGATGGCTAACGGCCTGCTTGTGAGCTTGGCAGGAATGACTGGTCAAGCTACTTCAAGCCAGAGGCTCCAATAAACCTAACATGGATAATGCTTGCTTGGCTTTCATTTAGGGAAGCAAGGCCGCCAGTCAAACCTACTGCCACGCACGAGGCGGGCGGCTTTCATGGGATGAGGACTGTCCTCATGATTCCAGGCCCATCTGTTCCTAGACCGGTTGGAGGTTGACCTTCTGATGACAAACACGTGTATAACTTTAAATCAAGTTCAGCTTAGTTGAAAAATGTCTTGAGAATTGCTACCATGTTTTATCCATCTTTCTATCTCTCTCCCCCTCCCATCCGCCCACTTTGTGAGTGCTCCTGGGCTTAGGTTCTCCAGAAACCGCTCTGAGATGAGGGTTTGTGTGTGTGTGTGTGGGGGGGGGGCATCAATAAGGCAGTGCTCTTGAGGCAGTGGGACCGCCAGGGAGGGAACTGAGCCGGAAGTCCCATGGGTGCTGGAGTCTTCAGCCTGATCCTCAAGGGCCTCTGGAGTGCGAGTCCCACCTCAGCGTTGTCCCAGCGCAGAGCCCCTGGGAAATGAGATGAATACAATTCTCTAGTGTGACTATCATGTGGGTAAAACTCAAGATTTGGAGAAGGATTTGTGAGTTCATTTATTGCCAGCTGCCCTATAGATGTTCAACTACGGCCAAGTGGGAGTGAGCTCATGGGTTCCTGTTAGAAGCCAATGATTCCACATGCCTACCCCCTCCCCTGCTGCTCCTCTCTCCTTAACCTTCTGGTAGGAGAAGTTCGGACAAGTCCCAATTATCCCAGAAAGTGATGCTCCTTATATTGTCAGTTATTGTTATCATTTCCCACCACAACATCCTCCCCTTTCTGTTACAAGGAAATAGTGAGAGTAGATGGGAAGCCAATCTAAGTTCTATGGTGAGGTTTCATTTACTCGGCTACCTGTCCAACAAATATCTATTTTGTGACTTCTATGGTCCAGACTTGTGCTAAGTTTTGTCATCCAAAGCATCAAAAGATACAGTCTGTAGGTGGATGAAGGCAGGGAAGGATGGAGGGAAACATGGGACTGAAGAAGTAAGCAGGAGCCATTTGGAGGAACTTTTGGAAAACTATGCCACATACAATGAATTTTCATTGGTCATATTTCCCAGGACTCTATGCTTTTAAAAATATTATCAGATTCCCGATTTTCCCTTCACCCCATGCTAGGAGAGTCGGAGACCACAGATGCAAACATAGTCAGATACCTCTCCTCCAGCTGCATGTCAGAGGTAAGTCCCACTCAAAGGCAGGGGCTGTATAGTGTGCAGATGATTATGCTCTTTTAGGTCTACTGTCTGCTTTTCTTGTCCTCTTCCTGAATTGATTTCGCTCTTAAGCATACAACACTCACATATAATAGTCAGAAAATAGGTTACTTTTTTGAATGAACAATATTTTAGGAGGCTTTCCTCTCCTCTAATATCTAATTATCGTGTGTAAGCTTTTATTATCAGCATGGGCATTCCTAAATGTTTTATTTGGCTACATCTTGGGACTTAATTTTTGATACACAAAAGATGTATTCTGTAATCATAGGAGTGCAATCCTTAAAAGAATAGATAGCCTGGCAGGCATGCTCTCAGTGGTTGAGCATTGACCTATGAACCAGGAGGTCATGGTTCAATTCTCAAAAGGGCACATGCCCAGGTTGCGGGCTCAGTCCCCAGTAGAGAGCATGGAGGAGGCAGCTGATCAATGATTCTCTCTCATCAGGGATGTTTCTATCTCTCTCTCCCACTCCCTTCCTCTTTGAAATCAATAAAAATATACTTTTTAAAAAAGAGAGAGAGAGATAAAGGCTCTAAGAATGATGCACCAACTCAGAGCTCTACTTGGGTTCAGTGTTGAGGAAATGAGGAAATGTTGGTTCCTATCTCTCTAGAATTCTAGTTGCCTAATTGGTATAGATGTTAATTCCTTTTCCTGATGAACTAAGGAATATTCTGACTGAAACGAACACCCACCAGAGCACCTGAGGAGGCCTGAACTGAGGGGCAGCCCATGGCCCTGCCCAGTCATGTTTCATCACCCCTAGTCCGGGATGTGCTCCCACTGTTCAGTGGGTGTTCTACTGGAATGTGCGGTTCCCTGGCAAGACATCAGTACATTGTGGTGCTCAGGTATGCTTGTGGTGAGTTGACTCTTGAGGGTCCCCACATAAAAGAGTGGATTCCATTTCCTGGATGCTACTGGTGCAAGAGAATGATCACAAATGGACCTCAAGCAGAAGGTAAGTCTGAGAATGAGCCATAGTCCAACTTACCACATTCAGCCATGAAGAGTAGAGCTATTTCCACAGTGCAAGAGAAATAATGAGTGATGTAATAAAATCTGTTAATCAATTATGCCCTTAGCCCTGGCTGGTGTGGCTCAGTGATTAGAGCATTGGCCCACGCGCCAGAGTCATGGGTTCAATTCTCGGTCAAGGGCATGTATCTAGGTTGCAGGTTTGATCCCCGACCCCAATCAGGGTATGTGCTAGAGGCAAGCAATTGATATGTCTCTCTCACATTGATGTTTCTATATCTCTCTTTCCCCCTGCATCCCTTCCACTCTTTCTAAAATCAGTGAAAAAATATCCTGAGGTGAGGATTAACAACAACCACAAAAAATTACGCACTTAAAAAATTCAAGCTGAAATATTTTGCACACCATTTAAGAATATGTAACTTAAAATCAAAATACTTCTCCAAAATTTACTAACTGTATGATTCTGAGCAAGTCATTTAATCTTCTTATGTTTTACTATGTAAAACGTAAATATAGCATGCAAAATGGGAATAATCTAATCTAATAAAAGAGTAATATGCAAATTAACCATCACTCTGAGACACCTAAGTCACGCACACCAGCCAAGCCACACCCATCAGCCAATCAGAGTGGCTATATGCAAATTAACCCAGCCAAGATGGAGGCCAGCAGCCAAGGAGCTAGAGCAAATAGGAGGCTTCCATTGCACCAGCAATGGAGGAAGAAACTGCCTGCTTAGGCCAGCTGGGCCTCTGCTCAAGGCAACAATGTTTCAATTATAGAAGCTACGGAGCTGAATCAAACAGGAGGTTTCATTGCCTGCCTAGAACTCCACTCATGGCAACAAAGTTTCAGTTATAGAAGATAAATAAACCCCAGAAACCTGATTCCAGCCAGCCATGCTGGGACGTTGGGTCAATGGGAGCTGTGGGCAGCCTGAAAACAGCCCTCAGCCCCTCACCCAGGTTGGCCAGTTACCCCAGTAGGGACCCGAACCCTGAAGGGACTGTGGGCAGACTAAAAATGGCCCTCAGCTCCTCACCCAGGCTGGCCACACCCCCGTGGGGTGAGAGTCCCCACTGGGGGCTTGGCCAGCCTGCAAACCCTCACCCAGGCTGGCCAGGCATGCCAGCAGGTGGACATCCCCCGAGGGGTCCCAGGCTGCGAGAGGGCACAGGCTGGGCTGAGGGACCCTCCAAGTGCACAAATTTTTGTGCACCAGGCCTCTAGTAATAATAATAACGTTATGGATTGAATTTTGTCTCCTCTCAAAATATGGTCATGTCCTAGCACTTGATCCCTGTGAATGTAGCCTATCTGGATATGGGGTCTTTGCAGATGTAATCAAGGTAAGATGAGTTAATCAGGGTGGTCCCTAATCCAACATGACTGGCATTCTTACAGGAAGAGGAGAAGAGACACAGGGACAGATACACAAGGAGACTAACATGTAAAGACAGAAGCAGAGATTAGATGCATCTACAAGCCAAACCAAGAACCACCAAGGATTGCTGGTGACATCGAAGCTAGGAGAAAGGCATGGAGCAGACTTATTCCCAGAACCTTCAGAGGGAGTGTGGCTCTGCCAATACCTTGACTTCGGACTTCTGGCCTGCCACAGAGTGAGAGCTAAACCTCTGTTAGTTAAGCCCCCTTTTCTGTGGTACTTTGTGATGGGAGCCCTAGGAATAAATACAAATGATATCTGTCCTGTCTTTCTCAAAGGAAATTGTGTATGGGAGTCCTTTGTGAGCTTGCAAGGTATTGAGACATTTTTCTTTTGCAAGAGAGCAGAAAACTCACTCCAAGCTGGGAGGTTAAAGAAAGGAAATTTATTGACTCAGGAGGCAGATGAATCTAGAAGATTCTAACTCAGCTTCCAGGCTATTTCTCCTTAGTCTAAGGATTCCTATGGTGGCTGATTGCAGCTCAGACACATACCTTCCCAATTAAAGTCCAGGTGAAAAGAAAGGGTGCTTTCCCTGTAGCTTCTAAAGGAGTTCTGAGTTGCATTCATTCAAGTGATGTGCCCATCTCTTAACCAATCACAGTGGTCATGGAATATGATGCTCCACTTGGCTGAGCTGGGTCACATGCTCCACTCCTCCGGTAGGTGGTTGAGTCTCTCTCCAACCACAAGCACTGAGCTTGGGAGAGGAGATGTTTCTTGAAAGAAATTCATGTCATTACTAGTAAGGAAAGTAAATGTCCTGTGTCTTCCTCCAGCTTCTTCCTTTGCTTCTCTTCAGCAAAATGGCCCAAAAGAATTGCCTATTGTCATGCACTTTGTCTCATCCACTAGGTGGGCTTCTGTTCTATTCAGGTCCCTGAAGACCTCCAACCTCCAACCTCCGGTGAACTCCAGGAGACAAAGCAGGTGAAAGTCTGCTCTAGCTCTCAACTTCTCAGCAGGACTACTCCCTATTCTTTAAACATGGCACCTCACCCACCTCCAGTCACAGTTCCCTCCCACCTGACTTGCTGGCTCCTCACTGTCTGTAAGACTCCAACATGGAGGGGGCCACCATCCTTTAGCTAGACTTTCAGCAGAGAGTGCACCACTGCCAGGAGCAGCCCAGAGCTGGGCTGCTAATAATGGAAGACAGGAAAGCAGCCCAGGCAGAGGATGAAGAACATTCTGGCTTCTCTCTGCTTGCTGTCCTCCTCTCTCTAACCAGTGCCTCTCATTCCCCAAACCCAGTAGGAAACTATTTGGTAAGAGAGCTTTTGGGAAATTAAGCTATGGGGACCAGCCTGCAGTGAAATGGAGTAAAGGAGGGAGAGAATGTGGAATGGAACGGAAAGCAATTTAGGCAGATGAACAGCACGGGATTTGATGATCTAGACACGAGAGCATCCTTCCAATAACCAGAGCCCTCAGACATCGCATGAACCTAAAGCACCCTGTTCCCTCTGAAGTTTCAGTGACCATTGCTTTAGCCAATGTTATGGATGCTTAAGGATTTTTCAACTGAATTTTATGATTGGAGTCGGGGAGGGGAGGAGAGTATCTGTGTTTTCCTAGATTATGCATATTCATTCTGTAGATATATTTACAGACATGGTATATAATGTAGAAGGTAGAAAGGATATGTTCACATGGGTATTACACTGAAAAAAATAGTAATTTTCTATGTCCCAGAGCAAGTATTAAAATTTTAATGTTAAAAATATTAAGAAACCATCCATGTAAAGATTGTACAAATTATAATAAATAATATTAAAAGGAGTTAATCCATATAAATAGAATTAATGTAAAACAAAAAAAATCAAATATAAGTGTGAGTTTTAATCAGGCACAGATTAAGATTTTATATTTTTAACCTAAAGCTTGAGCTTATTAAATCTGATTCAAAGCCAGATATCATTCTTACATAACAATTATCTGTATTCTGTGCCAACTCATGTTTTGTTCTATAACCACCTTGACTATTTTAACTAATTACAGGTTAAGACTTGTAATTTCAGATTGAGTTATCCAGATTAAGTGGGTAGAGTTAACTGGGTAACTGCTAAATGTCCACTCAGCTCTGAGCTACGCAGACGCAGACACAGACATGTGCATTATACACCTTCACGGGCCTGAGGCTGTGCCTGGGCTGAAGGAGAGGATGCTGTCCTCAGGGTCTGACAATAGAGGATTCTAATTCAAGGAAGAGAAACACTTTCTGGAATGGCATCTCAAAGTCAAATTTGTCACAGAAATCCAGCTACAAAAAGAATTTGAGCAACACCACAGATATCTGTAATAGCAATAAAAATTGAGAAACATTTATATAGGTTATGCTTATAAAGTATATAGTCTGCTATCCTGCTGTGAGCAATACCAGATAAGACCAAGGAACAGCACAGAACATTTCTACAAGATTTTCTTGTCTCAAAATAGAAAATTTTAAGTTCTAACTTGGTCCAGAGGTTGGGCTTTGAAGATGCAGAAAAGTTAGCATGTCTCACAGAACACATTTCCACAAACAAAAGCTCCAGCTGGTGTAGGAAGGGGCTGAGAAGTTGCCACTTCTTCCCGGTCAGTGCCAGTGGTGGAGTGAGAAGTAAGTCTGTGTGGTTGCCGGTGGAAAGATTCCTGGGCCTTAGATAGTGTATGTGTGTATTATCAGGGTGTCACTTTGCCAGAAAATTTAAACAACTTGACTTACCTTTTTCCACCGGATGGAGAGCCATCCTGCTCCCTCATGGAAATCGGCTTGCAAGCATCCATTTCCTCATTTTCCCCCTCATTCAAGTAATTAATATTATTGACCAAATACTCTATGAAGGGCGTTGAGAGAATAGTGAACTAGGACAGACCAAGTGAAGGGAAAACTGGTAGAAATAGAGGTGAAAGGGCTAGCCAGGGGTCAGATGATGCTCAGCCCTGTAGACACAGCAAGAATTTATCCTGGATTGTACGTCCTCAGGGAGAGGGGACATCATCTGACTTACACTTTACAAGAACCACAGGCTCCCTCGGGGAAATCGATGTAAAGGAATGGCAGCCCAGACAACCACAGGAGTACTTCAGGAGTCCAGGCAAGCGTTGGAGCGGGGGAGGCAGTGTAGCACGTAGGATTCAGACCACACCGTGAAGTACCTAGGCAGGCTTTGCAGCAGAATAGAACATGGGTGTGAAAGGAGGAGCAAAATCAAGCAGGATGCCCACGTTTTTGCACAGTTGCTGGGGGAAAGAGCTAACAGTTGCTGAAATGGGGAAATGGTGGGGAGCGGAAGAATCAGGTCTATTTCAAACATAGAAATGAGGCCTGTCAGTGGAGAGCTGGCCACTCTCCTCAAAGAGCAGCTTTGCATTTCTTTAGGTGCTCAGAGTTCGGTTCTATAGAACATGGAAGAGAAGTTTGCCTAGAATTTGCAAGACAAGTATTTTCCATTTTCCATTGCTCGTTGTTACGGGGTAAATTGTGTCCTATTCAAAATCCACAAGTTAAAGTCCTAACCTCGGAACGTGACTGCGTTTGGAGAAAGGGCTTTTAAAGAGATAATGAAGTTATTAGAGTGGGTCGTAATTCCAGATGACTTCTAGCCCTGTAAGAGTGGCAATAGGACAGGCAGTTGCACAGAAGGAAGACCAACTGAGCGCACAGGGAGAAGATGGCCATCTACTAGCCTAAGAGAAGCCCCAGAAGTGACCAGCCCTGCTGACACCATGATCTTGGACTGGCAGCCAAAAGTGTAAGAAAATAAATCTGTTGGTTAAGCCATCCAGTCTGCGGTACATGGTTATGGTAGCTCTTTCAAACTAATATACCCACCTTGCCATTAAAAAAAAATCTACATTATTTTTTTACTACATGATACCTTTTTAAGGGCAATAATAGTCTTTTGCCCTTAAACTCTTGTCTCCTCTCAAAACAAACGGACAAATAATATTGACCTGTGCATTGGAATTATAGTTTCCATCTGGATGCTGAGAATCTGTGCTAACAGTCATGTTCACGTCTTATACTAAGTGTTTTTCCCAGTAACACTTGTCCAGCAGATTCATTGTTTTTCATCACAGCTACTGGATATTATTAAAAATGATGACATTGGCGCGTTGAGTGATCATATAGGCTTACACTTGAGAGAAAGGAGAAATGGGGTGCATTTCACACCACTCACAGTCAGAATATGATTTTTGTTCTTCTGAACCACGCATTTCAACTGGCAGCATGACCACATGAACTTTGACAGAATGTTCGTATTCTGGAGCCTTCCGCGCTCTTTGGCTTACTATGATGTCAGATTAATAAATACTGAGAAACGTGTCAACCACCGCGGAAAGGCAAAGTTGTATAGAAAAGGTCTTGGCAGCCCTCTCTACGGAGCAGAGCTGCGCCTCTTCCCACCCCCCGACTGTCACCCCTGCTCCCCCTTTGTCCAGAGCACACCCAGGCTCTCGCTCTCCCTCTCTCATCTCTCAAGTGGGGTATCTCTCTCTCCCCTAAGCTCCAAGGGCCCTTCTTTTGCCTCTGTAACTGGTTTCTTGAGCCCATTTCCTCTACAGCTCACTTCTCCCACCTCTGTGACTTTCTAAATAAACTTTCTCTTATAAAAAACAATAAAAGGAAAAGGCCTGTAGGAAGCTCAATGTTAGATGGAGATGCCTGCAGCACAGGGACTTGGGGATGGTGAGTCAGGTGTAAGGAAAATACGATAGGTACCTGAGAGTCGATCTTGAAGGAGTAATACACGCTCTTTCATTGTAGGAAATAGTTCTTAAACATCCAGATCCATGCAAGAGTGAAACAACTCTGGAGGCAAACAAATGTTCACTGAGTGCCATTTTCCAAGTTACTCTTAATAGCCACTGGTATTGTCCTGAGGATGCATCGAGAAAGGCGCTGCCAGATTCCAACCACAACATGCTGAGCCCCACACTGCATCCCCACCAGGAGCCACTGTGTCCCCTCGTCTTCATTCTTTGTGGCTTAGGTGGCTGTCTCCTGTTGAGATTTAATTTACTTCTGTTTTTTTAAAGACCGGTTTATTTTCGGAATTAAGTGGAATTCTGTTTGTTTTTGAGAGTTTTAATTAAGATGCCAGCCTTCTTACTTAGCCAGACTATTTATTCCAGCAGTGTCTCTTAAACCAAGGCCGGGGTCGCCAGGCATGGGGTAGTCACAGATTGTTTTTAACAGTCTATTAAACTGTTTACTAAGTGGCCAGCAAGAAAGCTGCTCCCACAAAACAGCTGATTCAGGCTCATGAATTCTTTGCTTTGCCAAATAAGTTTTATGAACCGATGACATCCTCACTTTGCTTCAGGTTCATTAATGCTTGCATTGCGTCTACCTATATAATTAGTTAGACTTTGGAACCCAAACATTCAGAAATACTTCAAGTAGAAATTGATGATTTTTTCATCCGAGTTTATTGGTTAATTGTAATTCCCAAATTTCATCTCTTGATGAAAGAGGACAGTAGAAGTCTCCTTGCACTTCTCTGCCAATGAACAGCATACTCTGTGATGGTACAGGAATTTGGGTAAATGTTTTCTTCTCTGACTCCTTCTCTTCTGGTTCACAATCTAGTTTTTCCATTTAGATTACTTATTGGTGGAATATTAGCAGAAGCACTGCCCAAGTTAGTAAGGTTTAGAAGATTGTTTGCTCAGAATGCCTCCAGCCTGACATATTTCAGTTTGATGTTTCTGCAGGTTTGGTGTTTTAACTTCAAGAAGGCACAGCAATGAAGGAGCTACCAGATTATTAATTTTCTATTGTTATTGACAGATATATTACAGATGAGTTCATAAAAGTCCAGTAGGCAGCCTACAGTGGCTATCCAGAAAGGAGGTTAGATTACAATGTATTTGAGAAAGAGGAGGAAACTGCATCCATTAGTTGTTTCTTGTATGTGCCCTGACCATGGATTGAACCTGCAACCTTGGTGTAGTGGGACAATGCTCTAACCAGCTGAGCTACCCAGCCAGGGCTAAAATGTACTGTTTTAACATAGACAAATGGGAGTACATCAAACTAAAAAGTTTTTGCACAGCAAAGGACATCATCAATAAAATGAAAAGATAACCCATTAAATGAGAGAACATATTTGCCAATAAGACATCTGCTAATGGCTTAATGTCCAAAATTTATTTTAAAAACTTATAAAACTCAACACCAAGAAGACAAACAACCCAACTTAAAAATAGGCAAAGGACATGAATAGACACTTCTCCAAAGAGGACGTATAGATGGCCAATAGACATATGAAAAGGTACTCAATGTCATTAATCATCAGAGAAATACAAATTAAAACCGCAATGAGATGTCATCTCTCACCTGTCAGGATTGCTATCAACAAACAATAAGTGCTGGTGATGATGTGGAGAAAAGGAACCCTAGTTCACTTCTGGTGGGAATGCAGACTGGGGCAGCCACTGTGGAAAACAGTATGGAGTTTCCTCAAAAAAGTAAAAATGGATCTAATCCTAACCCTAACCCTAACCCAGCAATTCCACTTCTGGGGATAAATCGAAGAAACTCAAAACATTAATTCAAAAGAATACATGCACCCCTATGTTCACTGCAGCATTATTTACAGTAGTCAAGATCTGGAAACAGCCCAAGTGCCCATCAGTAGATAAGTAGATGAAAAAGCTGTGGTACATTTACACAATGGAATACTACTTGGCTATAAAAACAACAACAACAAGGAAATCTTACCTTTTGGAACAGCATGGATGGACGCTAAGTGAAATAAGTCAGTCAGAGAAAGACAAGTACCATATGATTTCACTTACATGTGGAATCTAATGAACAAAATAAGCTAAAAAACACAATAGAAACAGACCCATAAATACAGAGAATAGACTGACAGCTGTCAGAGGGGAGGGTGGTTGTGGGGTGGGGGTTGAGTGAAAAAGGTGAAGGGATTAAGCAAGAAAAAAGACTCTCATACGCAGACAACAGTATGGTGATTATCAGCAGGAAAGGAGGGTAGATGTAAGTAGAAGTGGGTAAAGAGGGGATAAATGGTGATTGACTTGGCATGGCGAACACACAATATAACATACAGATGATGTATTATAACAATTGTATATCTGAAACTTATATAATTTTATTAACCAATGTCACCCCAAGAAATTCAATTTTAAAAATGTATCATTTGAAGTTTGTTATCATTTCCATTTGTAATCTCTTAGGCAAATGGAGAAGAGAGGTAAGGAAAGTGTATGTCTCCAGTGGAGATAAGAGTAAACAACTTTCTTTGTTGTAGAAGAGTCAACAGCTTTATTTGCCTAGAAAATCAAAGTCCTGAAAAATTAAAATTGATAGGATGTGTTTAATAAAAGTAAGCAAAGTACTTAGCTAGGAAATTCCAGTCAGTGGGTTAGTTTTACTCAAAATTATAAAGTATGTGAATTTTGTCTTTGATGCACCCTCACCCTCCTCCCACTCAAAATGTGGATGATTTATGAGGTCTACAATTGACCACAAAATGCTTGTGCAGACCTGGGTGCTAGGAATTATTCTAACCAAGAGTCCACAGTCTAAGATGGCAGACTTGCATTCCAGCAGAATGGCCATGCTCAGAGGCTGTTCTCTGACCAACACTTGAGGTTCCTATAAATAGCACAGAAGATGGGATTTTGTAGGTGAAAGCAGTGACCTGCTGACGGTTGTGATACATGCTATCTATACATGAGCTCCAAATGCTGAATTTAAAGATATTCAAGATGCATGGATTGGCTAAAACTTTTTTTGTTTGCTTTTAAATTTCCCCCTTGAATGAAGAATGCAATGATTCTATAGTCTGTGCACCCTTTGCCACAGTGATCATGCTTGAGCCCTGAACAGTCCTGTGTCCAGCAATTGGTTAAAAGTTCCAATGAGGGGAGTAGTAAGGTTCACAGAATCCTGCTTCAAATATTGTCACACTTTTTCAAGTGATCCTTTTCATGCTATGTAGTGGTCAGAGGGTAGCAATCTGTGCAGTTTATGAAACAGGTGATAAGAAGTGTTTGGGGCCCATTTACCTGAGAATGTGTGTTTGGTAAATGGAAGGTAGCTGAGACTTCCTTTCATTATAACCTGATAGTGAGGTTGTAGGTAATTCACTAACCCTCACCCACAGAAAACTTCTGTCTCAGCTACTGTTACCTTAGACCAGTGGTTCTCAACCTTATGGCCCTTTAAAGACAGTTCCTCATGTGGTGACCCAACCATAAAATTATTTTTGTTGCTATTTCATCACTGTCATGTTATTACTGTTATGAATCGTAATGTAAATATCTGATTTGCAGGATGGTCTTAGGCGACCCCTGTGAAAGGGTCGTTCGACCGCCAAAAGGAGTCGCCACCCACAGGTTGAGAACTGCTGCCTTAGACCAAATGGAGCCTAAGAATGGTGCACTGCCCAACTGGCTTAAGCCATTTTGGAACACATGCCCACACCTGCTTCACGGTCTGCTTCTTGTTTCCTACTGGTCTTCCTTTACCCTCTCTCTTAGGCCACACAGACCACCCAGCGATCCTGTGTCCTTGCTGTCTCCTATCTCAAAGTCCTCTCGTCTTCTCTGCCTTCTCTCACCCACAAACCGTTAACTTACTGCCAAGGCTCAGTTGCTTACAGTCTCTAAGGGGATTTCTATTTTAAGCCCAAGAAATAACAGTAGAATTTCAGGCATCGGGAAGAGAGTAACTGAAGCATTTTTAAGTTAGTGGCCACCCAACTACTTTAATATACTAAGGCCAGCCCCTGGCAGTGCTATGCCAGGAACAGGCCTGTGGGGACAGGACAGCTCTGGGCAGATCTCGGAGAGGAGTGCCTTTTGTTTCCTGATTTTTCCAGTCTGCACTGGCTTGTCCTCACCCAGGAGTCCAGGCTCTGAACTTTTCCCAAGATGCTTCTATTGTAAAACTCCCTTTAACATCCAGCATTCTGACAGCTCATCAGTGCAAGTATGTCAGTTCAGCTTGTGGGTTCATGTACTATTTTAAAACTAGAGGCCTGGTGCATGCCCTTGGCCTGGCCTGTGCCCTCTTGCAATCCAGGATTCCTTGGGGGATGTCGGAGAGCTGGATTCGGCCCGATCCCCACAGGCCAGGCTAAGGGACCCCACCAGTGCATGAATCCATGCACTGGGCCTCTAATACGCATATAAGATCCTCGGTTAACCTCTTCCCACCCATTTCCCTCTCCACTTTCCTCTGAGATTCATCAGTCTGTTCCATGTTTTCGTGCCTGTGGTTTCTGATCCTGCATTGAGCATCTGCCCCCTTGCGGTCAGTGTGCATCATAGCTGTCGGCCAGTCGGCTGGTCGGCCGGTCACTTAGGCTTTTATATATTTTAAATGACTCACTTAATCATCACCAGGGCCTTTCATCCTCCAAACCCAGGGAGGCAACCAATGGAGGAAATGTTAGGGGTCAGAATAGTCCCATGAGAAGGTAGTTTTAGAGGCCCTTGCCTAGGCCCCAAATTGTATACTTGTGTGCCCAGCAATTTCAGTGTCACAGATTGCTGGCTACCAGCAGTGACATTTATTTATGAAAAAAGTAAACTACACTTTCTGTTAAGGAATTATTTTTTCTAGGTTGATGGGTTATTATTATTCATTATCATTTTTAGAACAACAATAATACAACGGATGAACAGGTTGCCTTCCTCTTAGGAATGTCAAGTACTTTCTATAAAAGAATATATGTGTATATATTTTGTGTTAGAATTTTTCCATTAAGTTTGTGTGAGATGGGCTGGTAGATGCTTTCATTTTTATTTTGTAGGCAAAGATATTATAGCAGATGCTGTTGGTGTCCTAACGAGTCCTATCTCTTCAGTACTGGCCTGCCATGTTCTTCCAGCTGCTGGGGGCTTCCTCTCCTTCTGAGGATGCGGCCATGCCCCCCCACTCACAGGGGGCAGAAGTGCCAGGGGGCACCAGCCACCCCTGCTCCCACAGCCTTTACACTGACAGGTTGCAGCTGGTGTATAAATACCGCAGCTTCCCCAACCCTCAGCAGTGGTGACCCCCTTGTATGGTTATACCTTTGCAGTGAACCCTGTACTATTTCCCACAGCTTCTGCACAGAATTAAACTCCAGCCTCATTCCAGAGACAGCCGGCTGAACAATGTGCCCTGAATTGTTTGCTTCCTCTTCCCTTCCTTACTGCTCTGCTCTACTCTGTTTCGTATACCGATGTGAGCTGGTAAACTGGTGCTCACAACACAGAGAAAACGGAGCCAAAATATCGCAGCCCTGATGCGTAGCACTTGCTGATCATGTGGTCTAAACACTCTTTCAAGCTGTCAGCTGACGTCACTGACCTGAGAAGAGACATGCCCGGTCATCAGGGCATCCAGAGCTCCGGTGCCTGCACGCCACTCCCTGTCCCTCCTCAGGAAACTGCTTGCACTCAGATCTGCTTCTGGTCTCCTCCTGGGGACACACAATCTGAGGCAAAAAGTAAGTCCCAGAGCAACTAGGTAATGTCGTTGGATGTGGACACTGGTCGGTGCTGAAGGAATGCCTCACTATTACCTAACACATGACATGGTAAATGTGATATCATTATGTTAGTTACTTAGACCTTCACTTATCTGTCAAGTAGTAATGCACTAAAGACAGACGCTTTATACAGAAAAGTGAAAGGAAGTATAACTTTATCCTTATAAAAACTGTAAAGCAGATAATAAAATCCTGTATTGTAGCATTCTATCATTTTCTCCAAAAGGCCTGATTTCTCACCATTCATCCTATTTGCTGTATTATTTCACCTGGGCTTTTGCTTGCTTATGTATTTAGTGAGGTTAATTATGACTAAGAACCATAACATATTTATGGTTATTCTTCAGAAGAACAGAAATAAATTAATCAGTTTTAGGCTTTTCCTTAAAAAAAAAAAAAGTTGCTAAAACACATTTAGAACCTCATAACTTTTGAGTCACTGCCTTGAAGTCACTTCCTTTAAAAAATGTTTTCCACTGCCAAGAAATTCCAAGTAGCTCGACTCCTGTTCCTTTCCTCTGCAGCGTGGGCTCCCCGTTGCCAAGCACAGGAAGCCGGGTCTGCGGGGCTGCTCTCCGGGTGCAGACGAAGGGGTCCCGGCCCTCAAAACATTCCATCTCAGCCCCACAAAGCGAGTCAGCGTGCCCAACAGGATGGGCCATAGGAGCTGGGTGCCAACAGAGAACTAATGACCGACTCACACATGGTGTGCGAAACTCTTACAGTCTGCTCTTGAGAAGTGTTCCATTCTCCTCTGGTGGAAGCAAACACGAGTTTTGAGTTTCACCGGTTAACAGTATGCCTTCAACTCTACTGACCCTATGTACAGATTTTAATTTCTCTTTCGCCATGTTTCTATTTATGTCTCTCTCAAGAGCCTCTTCTATTTAAATCCTCTTTGGTTTATGTTGTTATTTTGTAGATGGTACCAAAATTGCTCATCTTCCATCTGAGGAGCCAGGACTATACAGCATTTCACAAGTGTGTGTACGTGTGTGTGTGTGTGTGTGTGTGTGAGAGAGAGAGAGAGAGAGAGAGAGAGAGAGAGAGAGAGAGAGAGAGATGAAGGGAGAGGGAAAGAGAACCATTGATATGAGAGCAAATCATTGATCAGTTGCCTCTGCATTCCCCCTACTGGAGATGGAAGCCTGCAACCAGGCAAGTGCCTTGACGGGGAATCAAACTGGCAACCTTCCACTGCACAGGACAATGCCCAACCTGAGCCATGCAGGCCACGGCTATTTCACATTTCTCAGTGCAATAATCTATGTATGATTTTGTGGCACAGAAGTAGATACTGGTCTAATTATGCAAATTGAGAGTGAATAAATTAGGCCATTATCAGACCGTTTAGGCCTGGAAGAGATATGGTTATTTGATTCAGTAAAAAAAAAAACCCCAAAACATTTATTAAATACCTACTTTGTGTCAGGAGCTGGACGTGCTAAGCGTACTCTAATTGATTTTGGATAACTTAATAGCTTACTGTGGTTTTATTTATTTATTTTATATTTAAAAAATATATTTTATTGATTTTTTTTTACAGAGAGGAAGGAAGAAGGATAGAGAGTTAGAAACATCGATGAGAGAGAAACATCAATCAGCTGCCTCCTGCACACCCCCCACTGGGGATGTGCCCGCAACCACGGTACATGCCCCTGACTGGAATTGAACATGGGACCCTTGAGTCCGCAGGCTGACGCTCTATCCACTGAGCCAAACCAGTTAGGGCTTTGTTTATTTTTTGTTTTTTAATCTTGGTCAATGTTTTGCTTGTCTCTCATCATAGCATCTTTAATACCATGCCATGCATTTATTGCTTTATGTATTCACTTTATCCCCTTTGTTAGATTTTAAGTACTTTCAAGTCAGATGCTTGGTCTTATTCATACACCATCTAAGTGCCTAGTAGATACTAGAGGAATATTATTAAATTGAACTGAATCGAGAGGGGAATGCATTATACACACACACACACACACACACACACACACACACATATTAGAGCTTGGGCTTGCAGAAGAATTTAGGACTCCTGACTTCACATTCCCGTCTGCTTTACCTCCATTTATAACATAATTTGTGCTGTAAATGCCTTTTCAGTCTCAATAGATTATTGTTAATGCGATGACTCTCCTGCTTAATATGTCAACATGTATGGCTGTCTATTTGGGTAATATGTTTTAAAGTGTTAGATTTTATTCTGACTCAGCAGTTTGGTTCTCTCACTGGCGCCTATAAATGTGGCCCGAAGTTGTGGGTGGCGAAAATGCAGCCTGTGGGCCACATGTGTTCTTTTGGCCATATTCAAATCACAGAGAGTTCTGTAATTCCAGATGTAACCCAGGCTTCTGGTACAACTTGCCTAAGAAAAGCCCTGCCTGAGAGATTCTGAGCTGAGCTAGTGATGAGGCTGGTCCCTGAAAAATGCATTGCCCACCCTTACCCCCCTCACAGTCTTTAGTCTTCAACCCAGATCTCCAGCTTCGGTCTGTTATTAATTGAGTACTTGGGAATCCACAAGAAAATGTTGCACATACTTTTCTTCTATTGCCTACTCTTTTCTCCAGCTCGATTCTGTCAGTTTTTGTCCTTGTGCCTTCTTCTCTTTAATCCAATTCTCTCATCTCCTCCTCTATTTCCCCATCCCACCCTCACCCAAATGTAAGACCCAACACCCTGGCTAGGCCACATTTACTTACCTTCTCCATAGCCTTCCAACAAAGAGATCTGATTCTGTGATATTAATGAAATTGAGTGTATAAAATGGATACCAAAAGAACAAGACTAAAATCATCAACCTGTGGGTGATGCATATGTGGCATTTGTGCTGTCAGTCGCTCCTCCTATGCCTATGATGGACATTGCTACTCTGTACTGAGACTTTCACCACTGAGCCCGGGCACAATTCAAGAATCCTTCTCACATGGCCAGCGTGACTCAGTGGTTGAGCTTCAATTTATGAACCAGGAGGTCACAGTTCAATCCCCAGTTGGAACATACGCCTGGGTTGTAGGTTCAATCCCCAGTAGGGGGCATGTAGGTGGTAGCCAACCAATGATTCTCTCTCATCATTGATGTTTCCATCTCTTTCTCCCTCTCCCTTCCTCTCTGGAATCAATAAAAATATTTTTTTAATAAAGAATCCTTCTTAACACTGAGTTTCAGGCATCTACCACCTTCAATCAGAGTTGGCACACAATTTGAAATCATTTTTATTTTTGAAAATCTTCTTTTGAATCCCTTTTCTTGTTGGGTAAGAAGAACTAGTCTTTAAAGGAGAGTTGTTCAAGTGTGGATTCTAGGCCACCAGTCTGAACATCATCTGGGAAATTGTTAGAAATGTAAATTCTCTGGCTCCAACCCAAATCTATAGATTCAGAAACTCTGAGGATAGGGTCCAGGAATCTGTGTTGTTGTTTTTATGTGGTAAAATGTACATAATATAAATTTACCCTTTTAACCATTTGTATAATATACAATTCATTGATGTTAAGTACACTAACATTGTTCTGCAATCATTACAACTATTCATCTCCAGAACTTTTTCATTATTCCAAATAGAAATTCTGTTTCCATTGAACAAGAACCCTGCTTTCTCCCATTCCACTCCCAAGTCCCTGATAACCTCTATCCTACTTTCTCTCTCTATGAATTTTCCTATTTTAGGTACCTCATATAAATGAAATTATATAATACTAGAGGCCCAGTGCACGAAATTCGTGCACGGGAGGTGTGGGGGGAGAGGTTGTCCCTCAGCCCAGCCTGCACCCTCTCCAATCTGGGACCTCTTGGGGGATGTTTGACTGCTGGTTTAGGTGTGGATCAGGCCTAAATCAGCAGTTAGACATCCCTCTCACAATCCGGGACTGTGGGCTCCTAACTGTTCACCTGCCTGCCTGTCTGCCTGATTGCCCCTAACCGCTTCTGCCTGCCAGCCTGATTGCCCCTAACTGCTCCCTTGCCAGCCTGGTCACCCACAACTGCCCTTCCCTGCAGGCCTGGTCGCCCCCAGCTGCCCTCCCTGCAGGCCTGGTCATCCCTAACTATCCTCCCCTACAGGCCCAGTCACCTCCAACTGCCCTCTTTTGCTGACCTGATCACCCACAACTGCCCTCCCCTGCTGGGCCATCTTGTGATGCCCATCTTGTGGTGGCCATCTTATGGCAGCCATCTTGTGACATCACAGCGGCCATCGTGTGATGATGTTGTGCAACACCACCTAGGCTTTGGTTATATAGGATTTGTCTTTCTGTATCTGACTTATTTCACTTAGCATAATGTTCTCAGGGTTCATCTATGTTGTAGCATGTATCTACATTTCATTCTTTTTTATAACTGAATAACAGTCTATTGTATGTACTAACTGCATCTTGTTTAGCCATTGATCTGTTGATGAACATTTGGGTTGTTTCCACATTTTAGCTATTGTGAACAAAACTGCTATTAACATAGGTGTATAGTATATGTTTGAGTCTCTGCTTTCAGTTCTTTGAGTATATACTAGCATATAAAAATTGTTAGATCATGTGGTAATTCATGTTACCGTATTTTCCGGAGTATAAGATGACTGGGCATATAAGATGACCCCCAACTTTTGAGAAGATTTTCCTGGGTTAGAAAGTCTGGACAGAGATCATATGCGGCACAAAAAGGAGCCGACCAGAGACACTTGCTGTCTCCGTCTGGCTCCATTGAAATGAATGGAGTGTGGCCGTTTTTGAGCTCCCCCCACCGTATGCGGCGACCACAGATTTTCCAGTCTGGCTTGGAAGTTTCAGCACCCACCCTATAAGACAACACCCGGCGTATAAGACAACCCCCGACATTTGAGAAGATTTTCCTGGGTTAAAAAGTTGTCTTATATGCCAGAAAATATAGTAACTCTTTCAATAACTGCTGTACTGTTTCTCACAGTTGTTGCACTATTTTGCATTCCCACCAACAATGCATAAGAGTTCTGATTTCTCCACTTCCTTGCCAACACTTGTTTTCCTTATCCTATTATATAAAAACCCAGGGTCCGTAATGACCAAAGGTTCAACCGACCAGAAATCAGTCCTGTAGTCAGTGTTGGGTTGCCATGGTGACCCAGCACTGACTGCTGAAGGGGGCTGCAGATCAGGCCCAGAGAGAGACTCGAAGAGAAAGACAGGGTCTGATGCACAGCCTCAGTGGCAGTTGTTGATCAGCTGTTGCCTCTCTCTTTCTCTCTGAGCTTCACCAAAAGCCATGCCTCTGTTTTTCTCTGGGCCTCCGCAGAGGCAGCTGGTCAGCCCTGCCTCTCTGATCTGACCAATCAGAACCAAATCTGGGTGAAGTGAGAGGAGTCAATGGCTGCCTAGAAGGTAGAGCTTTTGAGCTGACTGGCATAAAAACCGACCAATCAGAACTTAATCTGGGTGAACTGTGAAGGCAGAACCTAAAGTGGGGTCTGAGGAGGGATTATAAGGGCAACAGCTGTTTGGTGTAAGGTATAAGAAAGCTGTTCAATATTTTATGGCCAGTTTGGCAATATAGTGCATATGGCTGGCTCTCAGTCCAGATATAGGGATTATGTATTTTTGTCTGCTAAAAGCATCTCCACCTGCTGATAAGGGTTCCCCTTCCCCATTTAAGCAATTATCCTATATAATCTATCTATCCTATCTAATAAAAGAGTAATATGCAAATTAGGCATCACTCCATCACAAAGATGGTGGCACCCATATCCACAAGATTGCAGCACCCAGTCCAGCTCAGCCCCGCCAGTGAAGTGGTCAAGCCTGCTAGCTAGGCAAGTGGCAAGGAAGGCAGGGGGCCTGAGGGGTGGAACAGGTGATCAGAGGGGGTTTGGGGTCCTTTTCCCAGGTCAGAGGCTTTCACCAGAGGCCTCAGACATGGGCAAGGGCAGAGCCGGTGATTGGAGGGGACAGGGGCAGAGCTGATGATCAGAGGGTTATGAGGGTGCCCTACCCAGGCATAAGGCCTGGGCCAGAGGCCTCAGGCCTGGGCAGGGGCAAGGCCTGAGATCACAGGGGCCTGGACTCCACAGAGTCTGTAATCGCACTAGAGGAGCCAGCAAAGCAGGGGTCTGGACTCCACAGAGTCTGTAATCGCACTAGAGGAGCCAGCAAAGCAGGGGTCAGTGGAGCTGGCAATCTCAGGGCCTGAGCAGGGGCAGAGCTGGTGATCGGAGGGGGCCTGGGATCCCCGGCCCAGGCCTGTAGCCTTTGCCAGAGGCTGCAGTAGGGCAGGGGTAGAGCTGGCAATCTCAGTGCCTGAGTAGGGGCAGAGCCAGTGATCGGAGGGGCAGGGATGGAGCCTGCGATTGCAAGAGTCTGGGAGTCCTCTGCCCAGGCCTATAGCCTTGGCTAGAGGCTGTAATGGGGCAGGGATGGAACTGGGGATAGAGGGGCCTGGGGCTCCCCTGCCAAGACCAGAGACTGCCAGTGGGGCAAGGGCAGAGCTAGCGATGGCCAGCGGCAGGATCAGAGCCAGTGATCACAGAGGCCTGGGCTCTGTAAAGCCAGTGAATGGAGGGGTTTGGGGGTCTTCTGCCCAGGCCTGCAGACTTGGCCAGAGCTTACAGGCCTGAGCAGGGGTGGAGCTGGGATTGGAGGGGCAGGGATGGAGCCGGTGATCAGAGTGAACTACAGAGGAAACACCTTTTCTGACCGCTTATTGGCTAAGCTCCCTGTATGCCACTGGTAATATTCTTAGTAATTTGGGTAATAAGAATCCAAAAAGGTGATCTAGAGTTTTTCCACCACACTCCTGGAGAAAAAAAATGAAGATCCACTGCTGGAGGGCTAAGAAATGTCATATCCCACCCTAGCTGGTTTGGCTCAGTGCATAATGCCTCAGCCTACTGACAGCAGGGTGTGGGTTCAATTCTGACCAAGGGCATGTACCTAGGTTGCAGGCTCTTCCCTGGCTAGGGCCCAGGTCAGGGCATATGCAGGAGGCAACCAATCAAAGTGTTCCTCTCACTTTGATGTTTCTCTCTGTTTTTCCCTTCTCTTCCACATTCTCCAAAAATCAATGGAAACATATCCTCAGGTGAGGATTAAAAAAAGAAAGAAAGAAAGAAAGAAAGAAAGAAAGAAAGAAAGAAAGAAAGAAAGATCATATCCTATGAAAGACACATCTTTAAAATGCCTAAAGAAAGTTGTCGTTTTTTCATGGTGAAGGGACTGGAGTCCGTGTTGATGAAAACACCTTGGTGGCTGCAGTGACTGGCAGTGGCTGCAGCAGATGGGTGATGGGGTTGGTGACTTCCCCTGATTAACCTGGTCATCTCCCACAAAGGGAGGCCAGACTGCGGCTTAGGCCCGCTCCCCAAGGGAAGCAGGGAGTGGGCCTAAGCTGTCAGTAGGACACACCCTTCGGGCTCCCAATATGTGAGAGGGGGCAGGCTGGGCTGAGGAACCCCCACCCCCAGTGCACGAATTTTGTGCACTAATTTCGTGCACTGAGCCCCTAGTACTAATAATAAAAGGGTAATATGCTAATTAGACTGGGCCATCTTCCAGACATCTGACTTTCTTCTGGACAAAGCCATGGTGGTGGAGGCCAAGGCGGAGAGGGCAGTTGGGGGTGAGAGCAGGCTGACAGGGGAGGGCAATTGGGGGTAAAATCAGGCCAGCAAGGAGGAGCAGTTAGGGGTGATCTGGCAGGCAGAGGCAGTTAGGGGCAATCAGGCCAGCAGGGGAAAGCAGTTGAGGGCAAGATTGGGCCAGCAAGGGAGGCCAGTTGGGGGCAACCAGGGCAGCAGGGGAGGGCCATTGGGGGCAAGATCAGGCTGGCAGGGGAGAGCAGTTAGGGGTGATCAGGCAGGCAAAGCAGAGGGGGCAAGATCGAGCTGCAGGGGACGGCAATTAGGAGCGATCAGGCAGTCAGTCAGAGACATTTAGGGGCAATCAGGCAGGGAGGCAGGTGAGCGGTTAGGAGCCAGCATTCCCAGATTGAGAGAGGGATGTCCAACTGCCAGTTTAGGGCTGAATTGGTTAAGGGCAATAGCTGTTTGGTGTAAGGTGTAAGAAAGCAGCTCAATATTTTATTACCAATTTGGCAGTATAGTGAGATCTGGCTGGCAGGGGAGGGCAGTTAGGATTGATCAGGCAGGCGGAAGTAGTGGGGGCAGCCGGAAATCCCCCAAAGGGTCCCATTTTGGAGAGGGTGCAGGCTGTGCTGAGGGAACCCTGCCCCATGCACAAATTTCATGCACTGGGCCTCTAGTTTTTTAAATAATAGCCATTCTAATGGGTGTGAATTGATATCTCACTGTGGTTTGATTAACATTTCCCTAATGATTAGTGATCCTGAACATCTTTTCATGTGCTTATTAACTATTCATATCTCTTCTTTGAAGAAATATCTATTCAAGCCTTTGTCCATTTTTGAATTGGGTGGTTAAGTTTTTGTTGTTGAGTTTTATGAGTTCTTTATATATTCTGGATATTAATCTCTTATCAGATATGTGATTTGCAAAATTTTCTCCCATGTTGTGCGCTATCTTTTCATTGTCCTGATAGTGCTCTTTGATGCACAAATTTTTTTAATTTTTGTGAAGTTCTACCTACTTTTTTCCTTTCCTTTCCTAGGCTTTTGCTGTCATGTCCAAGAAATCATTGCCAAATCCAATGTTATGAAGCTTTCTAAGAGTTTTTTTAGTTTTAGTTTTCTGTTTTCTTTTATGAGTTTCATAGTTCTAATTTCTATGTTTTTATGTTCTTGTTTCATTTTGAGTTATTTTTTGTATATGGTGTAAGGTAAAAGATACAGCTTCATTCTCTTGCATATGGATATCTAGTTTTCCCAGCATCCTTTGTTCAAAGGGTTCTTTTCCCATTGGCACTCTTGGAGCAATGTGTCTTAACTAGGCCTCTAGATAATTCTAATATACATTCAGGTTTGAGAAACACTATTCTGGGTATTTTATCCTCTGCCTTACACCTAACTAACCTAAGATTAAAACAGTCATAGTCATGACCTTCCCAATACACAGAAGGCATGCTATCTTAAAATTATGACCAGTTTCACTATAATAATACGATGAGAATACTAGACAATAAGAGTGCTCATATCAAAAAGGAAAATGTAACTACCTTAAATCCATCCTTGTTATAACAAGTAAGTGACCCACTGGATGTCCTATGGCCATTTTAGAATTAACCACAAAAACAGACCCATGACTTTGGTAAATTGGGCTCTAGAACTCAAATTTTCCATAAGCATTTCTTTAAAGTGTTTCTATACACCCTTTGAAAGATTTTACCAAACTTGATCTTAAACTTGTTTATGGGAAGCAATGTTCATATCAAGTTTAGTGTAGTGAGTTAAGACTACATTTTTAATAGCTCTGCTGAGTTTTGTATTAAAGCCTGATCTGAACCATGCTAAATTGGTACTTAGCTTTCATGTATTAATGAAAAAAGAGTCTAACACATCATAAATAAATCTACTTGTATAGTTAAAAACCAGCTTGTATATGGCCATGCTAAATCATCTGAGTGTGGCAACAATACGCGTTTCCAAGCTTGGTAGCGATACCCAGAAATTTATCATCGACATAGCCCTGGAAGAGAAAGAGTTACATCAAAGCTGCCAAACATTTCAAAATCCCGTGACATAGATTGATTTCTACTTATTATTTAGATACCCAGGTTTATTTAACTGACAAATTAGGCTTTATTTTTTCAGTTAACTGTATCTTTCAATGGTCGGTCATCATCCAATCTTGAAATAAATGTTAGTTGATTAAAGTAGTAAAGGTTAAAACGTTTAAACCACATGCTGTAGATCTCAAAAATCAAGTCAATATGTGTAAAGGGAAGAATTATTAGAGGATTTATGAAATCTGGCCTGAACAAATTAATTCATCAGTTTAGCCAAAGGTCTGTCAATGAATTCAAGAACCGTTTCAAAAAGGGAAACATCTGTTGCAATTTAAGTTTCTGTTTATAAGTGAATGTCGTGGATTAGTCTTTCTGAAAAAGAATACAGCAGTTTACACTAATGTATTTGAAAGGTAATTTGAAATTACTCTCTGCCTTTGAGGATGTGGGGGGGGGGCAATCCTTAGGTGATTTGAACTATTACTGTACTCTCCACCCCTTCTTGGTGATGGAAGGGAATTTGAACCTCATTGGGACTGAAAGATGTTATAACAAACCATGATGCCAACAGTCTAGGACGAGATCACCATGTAGACAAAGATGCAAAACCTCTACTTACCTGTGTTGGGTTTATTTAAATGAAGTACTTAATGGGAGATTTAAAAGTACTTTCAAGCATATACATATATATCATATACATTACATATATGCACATATATACGTACATTTCTTCCTCACACATTTATTTAGAACCTAACCTTCAAGTAAGAAGAAATGTCACTGTATTTGGAGCTAGGTCAGGTGGGTATTATGCACATATAATAGGTAAGGAAGCTGAAGCTCGGAGTCATTGCATGAATGTGATTAAGAATGCTCAGCTAGCAACTGTCAGGACTTAAACTTGAACTAATGTCATTTGATACTTGGGCATTGTTCTTCCTGTTGCAACACATTGCTTTCAGTACCATTCCCAGCTGTGTTTTCATAAATAATGAGGGCTCATCAGGGGTCACTGACCCTTGCTACTCCGAGTGTGATCTGCAGGCCAGTAGTACTGGCATTTCTTGAGAATTAGTTAAAATGCAGAATCTCAGGCCCCACCCCAGACCTAATGAATCAGAATTTACAGTTTAACAAGATCCCCAGGTGCATATTATTGTTTGAGAATCTGTTTTAAAATTCACTTTGGGAAACCAATGCTAGAATTTACACGCTAAAAAAAAAACCTGCTGAAACCCTTAAGGCTTAATTTCAATTTTCAAAATAGTATTTTTTATATTTCAAAGATGCATAATGATTGATTTCTGTGGACAGACTTGAAAACATTCTTTAATTTTTTTTTTAATCTAGAAACTGGTTCAACACTACACAAGAAATTTGAGCAGTTTACTATTGAAAACAGTCCTCAAATAAAGAATCAAGCTTTAAAAAAGATTTTGCTAATTTGAGTTCAAAACTCATGGTATTCTCTATTTCTTTCAACTTATTAATTCTAAATTAAGCCACCACTCTCTGTTTGGTATGTTTACGGTTTTTATCATAATCAGCTGTGGATAATGTGTGACTTTTAGCTTGCTCACATAATGGGGGATTTCAATTCAATACAGTAACCAGCAGCAGCATCAGTACAAATCCTCTCTTAACACTGTCTACCTGTTCTTGGGAACCATGACTGTAAGCGAAATGACATGTAACGGAACCAATTACCATAGGCTAATTGATATAAACAAGAGGTATGTTCCTACAGCAAATTTTAGTCGCAAAAATATCAGCAAACTTCTAAATAAAGACCCAGAACCTTATTAAACATGGAAATAAATGTGAGCTTTACATACATTTAAGAAAGATTAATAAAAACAAGTAAGTTAATATTTTTTCAAACCACTTATTCCAGTTCTGGGTTTCCGGTAGCCAGAGCCTCTCCCGGCAGCTCAGGGTGCAAGGTGGGACAGACACCCACACTCACCTTTCTGGGACAAGTTAGACACTCTGATTTACATAATGTGCACATCTTTATTTGGGATGTGGAAGTAAACTGGATTCCCCAGAGGAAATCCATGCAGACATGGGGAAACCAGGCAAACTCCACACAGACCAGATCCCATTATTTTCCTCAACATTGTGATGAAACGACATTGAAGGAAACAAAATTATTCTAGAAACTACTGTACTTGAAACTGGAAACTTTATTCCAAACTAAATCATTTCTCTGTATTCTTTTATTAACTTTCTAAAATTAAAACCATTCCTAGACAAAGATATAGTTTTATTAGCATTACTGCAGAAGACAACTTCTATTTTTCAAAAGCTCTTAACAGCTTCTTAATGGCCAGCCTTAGTGGCTGCAGTTGGAGAGTCACCAGTTAAATTTTAGTTTTGGAATCTCTGTGAACTGAAAATTTGAATTGTCTTTTAGAAGAAACCCATAGCCATGTCCAAATCATATCTCTGGCATTTTCTGTTCCATAAAAATCCATATAATGAAATTTTAAATTATTCCTTTAGTTGACTTAAGTGTGGCAGAATCCCTGCCTGAGGTAATCCCATTCTCACCATGAGACATGGGCATCATCTAACATAGTAAGAGACTGGGGGTTACTCACACGGGAATCCAGGGAGCTTCGGTGCAAAGTTAGAGGGTGGGGTTATTGTAGGAAGAAAGTGTTGGTGTTTAGTTCTTTCTTTCTTTTTCTTTAAATCCTCACCTGAGTACATGTTTTTATTGAATTGGGGGTGGGGAGAGAGAGAGAAAAACACTGATGTTCAAGAGAAACATCCATCGGTTGCCTCATGCACATGCCCCAGTTGGGGATCAAACCTACAACCTAGGGCTGTGGCTGCCTGGAGTTGAACCCCCCCCACTTTGGGTGCACAGGACAATGACCCAACTAACTGAGCTGCTTGGCCAGGGCTAGTTCTTTCTTAGCTGCCCTCATGGTAGTTGGAGCAGAGAGTGAGGTTTGAGTATCCTGGAGGCTGGTGCAGGACTCAACGGGCAGAGCAGGCAAATAGCAATAGACATAAGGCAAAGGGGAAATACGAGCCAAATATCTCAGAATCAACCTCAGGAAGCAAGAGAAGTTTCAGATAAATAAGTCTAAAACAAAGAGACTGAAATAAAAGTTAAATACAGCTTGGAGCGAAAGTGTGCGGGCATCATTAGTCATTGCACACAATGGGGTGCCCTACACAGCATGGCAAAGATGAAAAAATTAGCAGTTCCAAGAGCTAGTGAGGGTGTGGAGCAATGAGAACTCTTTTTCATGTCTGAAGGTAGTGCATATTGGTACAACCATCTTGGAAAACTCTTTAGCAATATGAACAAACATACTTCGTGACTCAGAAGTTCTACTCCTAGGTGACAGAAATAAGTGTATATCCCGTTTCTGGTCTGGCACCTAAGGAAGTTGGAAGTCATCACTCTGCTGCTAGTGGAAGTGGGGTCCCGGTGGTGCTGCAAGAAAAAGCATTTTTGGGGACCTGCAAGGGAGAATGAGGTCTGGGGGTAAGATTTATTTGGGTGCTCAATGCAGAATCAAAAGAGTGCCCCTCTTGGGTGCCCAATGCCCCGTCTTGCCATGGAAAATCTGGGCCGGAAAGAAGGCCAACGTCCAGAGATCCCATGTTGTATGAATGCTTCATCCAGCGCAGCGTCTGGCTAGCTTAGCTTGCGTTCTCGGTTGCAATTCGTTGCTGTGCTGCAGCATCCAGGTCCCCCCTGGAGTCTGTGTTTGGAGTCCACACGACCCACCATCAGCCACATGGTTGCTAGGCCACATGGCTATGTAGAGAGTATGCACGATTGCACAGGGTAAGTGCAAGAGAGAGAGAGCTTCTTCGTTAATCTGGGTTTATATTATCTGGGGCATGGGAAGAATATGCAGCTTTTTCAAAATAACCAATCAATTTCCAAAGCTTTCACAGGCTTCTAATGGGTCTACCCCCTGACCAATGACTGCCAGGCCTCTATGGTCAAGCACCTCCTCGTGCACTATTTGACTTAGGTTGTCAAGGGCTTACTTCCCCTGGCTTCCCCTGGTACTGGAGGGGGCAAGGGAAGGGTGTTAATCCTTTGGGGGCAATACTGTGATTCCCTGGAGTGTATGTGAAGCTGTAACTTCCCGGTGAAGCAAACAGGCTCATGCTCCCAGCCCATGAATCTCCACAACGTTCGATTCCCTTTGCTTCCTTTCTTATTAATACCTAGCTACCTACAGTAACAACTCCAGCCTAACAACAAGTAACAAGCTGAACAAACAGAAAAAGAAAACAACTCTTAGATGTGTCAGTGAAGTGAATCACAGGGCAACCCCTATCTCCAAAATCAGAGGGACAAACAGGCAAATACAGACTCACAGCTTTTACCGGAGCCGAAACTCATGAGCAGAAACCTCCGTGGGAACCAGTACTGTAACTGACAAATTGCTGAAGGCTCACCCTGATCAGTTTGGTTCAGTGGATAGAGTGTTGGCCTGCGGATTGAAAGGTCCCAGGTTCAATTCCGATCAAGGGCATGTACCTTTGTTGTGGGCACATCCCCAGTGGGAGGTGTGCAAGAGGCAGCTGATTGATGTTTCTCTCTCATTGATGTTTCTAACTCTCTATGCCTCTCCATTCCTCTCTGTAAAAAAAACCAATAAAATATATTTTAAAAATTGCTGAAGGCTCAATGTGGACAAGTCTGAGACTTAAAAACTTTAGAGGGGTCTAGTGATGGGGAAGGCACACTTGTGAGTTTTAGCTCCAGTAAAAGCTGTGAATCTCTTTAGTTCTATGGAAGTTCTCACAGTGAATAGCAAAGAAAAATCTCCTCATGCTTCCAGCAAAGGAGAGGGGAAAAGAAACCATTTTGAAATAAGCCAGAGCATTCTATTTTTCTTTTTTTTTTTTTTTTTAACTAGACCAGCCCACAAGAGAAACTAGTTTATCAGAGTATAACTGTTAGGGGCAAAAATAGAACACTGGGGTCTAGCTGTGGTTATGGGAAATATTAATCATGCTCTGTTAACCATGATTGCCTTGTGTTGGCTAAAGAAAGGACATTCTGACCCGGCTGGGCCTAGGAGTCAACCTTGAACCTCAGAGTCAACCTTTAAATGCGGTCCATTCTCATTCAAGAACGCCTTATAATCATGGAAAGATTGACACCCTTGTTGCTCAAACAATGGAGGTCCCAGCCCAACCTGCATAGCCTACTTCCCCAGGCCTGTATCTCTACTTCCCCATGTAATCCTCGTCCTACCGTATATAAACAGCTGGTTTATGAAGGTGCAGAGCATATTTCTGTGGATGACCTGCTGCTCTCCCATGCTGCCCACAGTATTGGACTAAATGCTCATATATGACTCAATCCTGCCTCTGCTTAATTGGCTTAAGTAGTGACAGGCAGCACGGACCCATTGACTGTCCGATTTGATAACCTGTTAGGCTTTATCAGAGCTTACCCAACCCGAGGAAGGGAAAAACCCAACTTCATTTCACTCTAGCCATCCTGTCTCACCTCAGGAGGAGGGAAGAACAGAGAAGCACCGAGAAGTTCGCAGCCAGGGCATAAGCTCCCTGAAGATTGGAGACTTATTCATAGGATGATAGAATGCTTCTCCTCCTCGGGCGCCATGCCACTAACAGCCTACTCGCTGAAATTCCTTTTACCCAGTGCACTACACTCGGCTATCAAGAAAAAAATTGCAAGGCGTACCAAAAGGCAAAAACAACAACAAAACAAAAAAACACAGTTCGAAGAGACAGAACGAGTATCTGAACCAGATTAAGACATGGCAGGGATGTTAGAATTATCAGACCATGAATTTCAAATAACTTATTAATATGCTAAGGGCTTTGAGAAACATTGTTTCTTTGCTCACAATACTTCTGACATCAAATGTGTGGGTTTTCCACACTGAGCAATTCTCTCCAATTTCTCTAGGACACCAACTGAGTGTCTTATAATGTAATTCAATTCTGATACTAACTACCCAGGGTTAGCACAAACCCCATAGGCTAAGGGCTCAGTCCCACAAACTATCCACCACTTTGGAAGCCAATTCTAAGTAGTGGGTCCCCAGGTTGTCCATCGGCTATAAATCAGGAGTTTCCACAACCCTCTCCTCAAGTCTGATAATTTGCTGTAACAATTCACAGAACTCAGGGTAACACTCTACTTACATTTACAAATTAACAGCCAGATGAAGAGGTACATAGGGTAATATCTAGAAGGGTTCCAAGCACAAGAGCTTCTGTCCCCGTAGCTTAGGGTGTTCCACAGTCCTGGAACATGGATGCCTTCACCAACCTAGAAGGTCTTTAATCCCTGTCACTTAGGGGTTTTTATGGATGTTCCATTAGGTAGACATGATTGATTCATTCAATCATTGATCATTGGTGATCAGCTTAATCTGTAGTTCGTCTCCTGCCTGGAGTTCAGTTTGAGGGCCTGGAAGTTCTAATCTATAAGCATATGGTTGGCTCCTCTGGCAATCAGCCTCCATCCTCATGTCACCTTATTAACATAAACTACTGAATGGTTAAAAGGGGCTTATCTTCTATTCTAATAAAAGAGCAATATGCAAATTAACCATCACTCCAAGACATCTAAGCCACGCCCACCAACCAAGCCATGCCCACCAGCCAATCAGAGCGGCTGTATGCAAATTAGCCCATCAAAGATAGTGGTTAATTTGCATACACAGGAGAGCGAAGACTAAAGACAGCATAGAAGAAAGCCAAGTGCTGCAGAAGGGAGCCAAGCGGTGGAGAAGGCAATGGAGCCGAGGCAGCAGAGACAGTGAAGAAGGGAAGGAGAAGGGGTAGGGGAGCCGAGGCGGCAGAGATGGGAGCTGAGGTGGCAGAGATGGGAGGGAGTTGAGGCAGCAGAAATGGGAGGGAGCTGAGGCAGCAGAGACAGGAGTTGAGGCGGCAGAGAAGGGAGGGAGCTGAAGCAGCAGAGACAGGAGTTGAGGTGGCAGAAATGGGAGACAAGGTGGCAGAGACGGGAATTGAGGCGGCAGAGATGGGAACCGAGGCAGGCTTCGCTCCCTTCTCTGCTTCACTTTGGCTCAGGAAGCCCTATCCTTGCAGGAATCTTCCTGCAATGGGCTACTAGTTATGAATAACAAAAGATACTCTGACCTCCCCTATTACTCAGGAATTTACAAGAATTTCAGGAGCTCTGTATGAGGAACCAAAGACAAAAAGGAAATACATATTTCTTATGATACCACAATACCACAGGGCTCTAATGGTAAAAGTAGACAACAGAGACTAACAGATAGGTGATGTAAGCAAACATGAAAATTCTGGAGGAGATTAAACATGGCGGCGGTTTAGGCAGACGTATACAGTGCCTTGTCCCAGAGCAGATGGGGAAAGCAGCTGAAACGAGTAGCTTCCAGACCGAATTGGCAGTGGAGATCGAGCTGGGAGACAGCCTGCAGCTGGAGAAGACAGAAGACTCCTGAGAGAGGTAAATTCAAGGCTTTGGGAAAGATATTTTACCAGACCTTAGCCCTGAGGATCGGAAAGGCTCCGCACGGCACTGGCACCGCCACCCAGCCGCATCTCCCGAGACCGGCGGCGCAGCGGAAAGAGGGTCCGTGGAACTGCTGGTCGGCAGGGGATTCGCGATCCGGCTTCACAATCAGGAAAGGGCTGGGGCGTGCGGGCAGGAGAGAAGGTGCCCCCTCGAAGTGGATTTTACATCTGGGTCCACAGTAAAGACTGAAGCGTGCCAGCAGGAGAGGCACACGCGCGGCCGCA
>PVJC01005962.1:0-56144 GCA_004026665.1 Murina feae | reverse complement strand
GGCAGGCAGTTGCAACAGAACCCTTTGGTTTGCTCTGGTTCCATGGCTGTTGGCCTCCATCTTGGCTGGGTTAATTTGCATACAGCCGCTCTGATTGGCTGTTGGCCTCCATCTTGGCTGGGTTAATTTGCATACAGCCGCTCTGATTGGCTGGTGGTGACGGTCACATTTGCATGTTTCGCTTTTATTATAGAAGATATATATATATATATAATAAAGTTTAATAAGATTTTTACTTAATGTAGTAATGTAATTACTGAATTTAGAAATTAAACCAGAAAAGGCATAAATGAATTAAGAATTTATATTTTTAAATACTATTAACACCTTAACTTTTTATAATAACCTTTAATTTTCTTGGTATATTTTTTAGATATAGTAATGTTATATTTTATTCTTTGTAGCAGCATGGATTTGAAGAATCCAAATACAATACAATAGATATAACACAAACTACTTCAAAATATGATTTTAATTCTCATATCTACTATAGAATCATCTAAGATTTACTTTAATGTTTTTGGGTTTTTTTTGCTGCTACACTAGTATCTTTAACTTTTTAAAATCCAATAGCACAGGCAGTATTTTGGAAGCAATTAAAAAAATTTCCTTCTAAAAGCCTGAGTTTGGGTCTTTAGTAATTTTGCTGATATTCTTCTAAAGTCAGCTAGGATTGGATAGGAGATTTCCAAAGTTCATCCTGCAACTATAGATTATTGCACTGGGATAGCTTCTCTTGTGAGCCTTATGAAAATGTATCCTCAGATTCCCTTAAAGGCCAGTGACCAGAAATCCCCACTGTTTCTATGGTAACACAGTAAGATATGGTGCCTTGGAAATGTGCTGCATTTTAATTAGGTTCCTCTAGGGCTTTCTAACTGCCTTTTGCAGGTAAACTAAATGCCAGGTTGTCTTATAACTTGCAGTAAGATTAAAGCTAACCCAAGTCTGCAAAGGTCAAAGCTAAGCTGAGCTCTAATAAAGGCAATCTAAACAAATACAGTAGCAAGTCTTCATGTTTATCTTAGAAGAGAATACAATACTCTTTATCTAGAATAGTCAAGGATGCTTGGCTTGCTCAACTAGCCTGGCAGCAGTAGGAATGGGGATCCTGAATTCTAAAACTAGACTATGTAAGTTTGATTCCCAATTATGTCACTTACTATTATTTTTACTTTAATCAAGTTAATTAATCTCACAGTGCCTCTGTTTTATTATCTATAAAAAGGCAGATAATAACAATAGTATCTCACTGCCTTTTTATATAGATTAAATGAGATAATATAGAACTAGTGCCCCAGTGCATGAATTTGTGCACATTGAAAGGAAATTAATTAGAAGTGGGGTGGGACTAGGCTAGAGGGGCTGGACATGCCCTGGAGCCAACTTCCCACAGTCCCTCCCCAGCTGGCCACACCTGGGGCTGTGCCGTGGCTCAAAAGGCATCTGTAGTGTGAGCGGGGTCCCTCCAACAGGTGGGGTCCCTTGGCCTTGCTGCGGGGATCAAGCTGAAACCAGCTCTCTGATATCCCCAAGTGGTCCCAGATTGCGAGAGGGTGGTTCTCACACTCCCTCCTCTCTGGTTCCAGAGTGCGTCACCTGAGAACCACCACTGCCAAGTCACCACAGCTTGGCAGCTCCTGCATTAAGCATTTGCCTCCTGGTGGTCATTGTGCGTCATAACTACTGGTCAGAGAGTCTGGCCGTTGATAGTCATTGCAAGTCATATATACCAGTTTGATAGATTGTCACTTAGCCTTTTACATACAGATATTTAGGACTATACCTTGCCCATAGTAAGGAATCAAAGATGCTGTTTGTAGTAGTGATACCAGCAATAGTAGTAGTAGTCATAGATCACACTGTATTTATAAAAATAAATGATAAATAACAAAAATTAAAATGTTTAGAAATATTCAGTTATATCTTAATATAAAAAAGAAAGAAAAATAAAGCTGGAGGCATCATACTTCCTGATTTCAAGCTATATTATAAAGCTAAAGTAATCAAAAGAGTATAGTATAGGCAGAAAAACAGACACATAGATACATGAAACAGTAGACAGCCCAGAAATAAATTTATGACAAAGATTCCAAGAATAGAAAATGGAGGAAAAAGTCTTTTCAATAAATGATCTTAGAAAAATTAGACAGCCACATGCAAAAGAAGGAAACTGGACCAATATCTTATACCATAAACAAAAAATTTGGCTTAAAATAGAATAAAGACTTGAATGTAAGACCTGAAACCATAGAACTTCTTGAAGAAAAAAGGCATTAAACTTCTTGACAATAGTTTTGGTAATAATTTTTGGGCTCTGTCACCAAAAACAAAAAGAAAAGAAAAATAAGTAAGACTTACAAAGTAAAAAATAAAAAAGTAAAAATATTCTTTAGAGCAAAGGAAATCATCAACAAGTTAGAAAAGCAACCTACTGGTGGAAAAACCAAGATGGCAACATAGGTAAACACCTGAAATTGCTGCCTCACACAGCCACTTCAAAACTACAACAAAAAGAAAAAAATGGACACTACCCAGAATCACAGGAAGGCTGGCTGACTGGAAATTCTACAACTAGAAGGAAAGAGAAAAGCACATTGAAACTCAGAGGAGGTATGGAAGTAAAGTGCAGATGTACGGAGGCGCTCAAGGAAAAGGCTGGCAACTGAGGATGTGGTTGTCTTTCTCAATCCAGAGGGAATCACAAGCTCCCAATGGCTCTGAACTCCAGTCCTGGGCAAGTTTCTGGGGATCCAGACTCATACAGGGAGAAAGTGGACTATCTGGCGAAACTCCAGAGCAGCTTTCTCTCAGCAGTGCTTGCAGTGATTACCTCGGGACACTGAGACCTGAGGCCTCTTAGGGCAGGGCTGAGGATCAGCCATAGCTGTTTGTTCTGCCTGTTGATTCCCTGAGACTCAGCCCCATCCAAAGTTCCAGCAGAGGCTTTTGCATATAAAAGGCTGTGCAACCTCAGGCAGAGGCTAAATTAGTACTTCCTTAGTGATCCAAGTGCCAGTGTACCCAGTGGTCAGAGTGAAACCATCAAAATAACAACTCCTCAGATCCATAAGGGACACACTCAGGGGGTAGACTCAGTGAGCACCAAAGCCCCACTGAAGCAAGTCTTGCCTCATAAGGGTGTCTCCAGCACAGAAGTTCTCTCACTGTAGACACAGCTAATTCTCACAGCCAAGTGGCCTGGAGGTCAATTCCTCCCACTGATACCAACAACAATAAAGGTTTAATTACAACAAGACTGTGCACAAAGCCTACAAAGGGGTGCACCAAGAGTGTCCACCTCAGGTAATTGAGGAGGCTGAGCCCTATAGGACACTTAGCAGACAAAGTCATTCTATCAACACAAGGAAGTAGCCAAAATGCAGAGATAAAGAAACAGATCACAAATGACAGCAATTGAGGAAAGCAAACTACTGGATGTAGAGTTCAAAACTAAGGTTATTAGGTTTTTCAAGAATTTTCTAGAAACCGCCGATAAATTTAGTGAGACCCTCAAGGATATGAAAAATGACCAGCTAGAAATTAAGCACACAGTGACTGAAATAAAGAATAATATACAAAGATCCAACAGCAAACTAGAGGATCGCAAGAATCAAGTCAAAGATTTGAAATACGAAGAAGCAAAAACCACACAACTGGAAAAGAAAAAAAAAATATCCAAAAATATAAAGATAGTGTAAGGAGCCTCTCGGACAACTTGAAGCATACCAACATCAAAATTATAGGTATGCCAGAAGAAGAGAGAGAGAGCAATATATTGAAAACCTATTTGAAGAAATAATGACAGAAAACTTCCCCTACTTGGTGAAAAAAATAGACTTACAAGTCCAAGAAGACCAGAGAATCCCAAACAAAACAAATCCAAAGAGGACCACACCAAGACACATCATAATTAAAATGCCAACAGCAAAAGACAAAGAGAGAATCTTAAAAGCAGCAAGAGAAAAACAGGTAGTTACCTACAAGGGAGCACCCATACGACTGTCAGCTGATTTCTCAACAGAAACTTTGCAGGCCAGAAGGGAGTGGCAAGAAATATTCAAAGTGATGAATAGCAAGAACCTACAACCAAGATTACTTTACCCAGCAAAACTATCATTCATAATTGAAGGTCAGATAAAGAGCTTCACAGATATGAAAAAGCTAAAGGAGTTCATCACCACCAAACCAGTATTATATGAAATTCTGAAAGGTATCCTTTGAGAAGAGGAAGAAGAAGAAAAAGTAAAGATAAAAATTATGAACAACAATTACATATCTATCAACAAGTGAATCTAAAAATCAAGTGAATAAAAAATCTGATGAACAGAATAAACTGGTGAATAGAATCAAGTCAGGGGCATAGAAAGGGAGGGGACTGACAATTCTCAGGGGGAAAGGGGTGTTGGGGGTGCAGGAAGAAACTGGACAAAAATTGTACACCTATGGATGAGGACAGTGGGGGGGTAAGGGCAGAGGGTGGGGTGGGAACTAGGAGAAGGGGAGCTATGGGAGAGGAAGAGGAACAACTATAATAATCTGAACAATAAAGATTTAAAAATAAACAAATAAACAAACAAATTTAAAAAAGCAACCTACTGAATGGGAGAAAATATTTTCAAGTTCTTTATCTGATAAAGGGTTAATATCCAAAATATATAGAGTTTACAGAATTCAACAACAAAAACTTGATTAAAAATAGACAGAAGACCTGAATTAGATACATCCCAAGAGGACATACACATAGCCAACAGACAAAAAAAAAAGTCAACATCAGTGATCCTCAGGGAAATGCAAATCAAAACCACAATGAGACATCACTTCACACCTGTTAGAATGGTTATTATCAAAACGACAAGAAATAACTGTCAGCATGGATAGAGAGAAAAGGTAACCATTGAAATATAAACTGGGAATGTAAATTCTTATAGCACTATGGAAAACAATAAGCAGATCCCTCAACAAATTAAAAGTAACTACCATAAAATAAATAACTTCCACTTCTGGGTAGTTATCAAAAGGAAATAAAAATAATAAATTAAAAAGATATAAGCATACCCATATTTGTTGTAGCATTATTTATGATAACCTAAGTATCCATCAATGGATGAATTAATAAGAAAATGTCATACATACATGCATATATACACACACATACATACACAATGGAATATTATCTAATCTAATAAAAGAGTAATATGCAAATTTACCCTCACTCTGTTACACCCACAAGCCATGCCCACAAGCCACACCCACCAACAAATCAGGAGCCGATATACAAATTAACTCAACTAAGATGGTGGCGTCCATGGAGCTGGAGTTGCCCCGGGCAATGGAGGAAGCCAGGGGCCTGTGGGCCCTGAGCTCTACTCAAGGCTACAAAGTTTCAATTATAGAAGATAAACAAACCCCAGATACCTGCCGGGCTGGGACCTTGGGTTGCCAGAGGCAACCCAGGCTTTGAGCAGGAGACCAAGGCAAAAAAGTTTCAATTATAGAAGTTAAATAAATCCCAGAAACCTGCTTCCAGCCAGGCACCCCAGTAGGGACCTGAACCCTGAAGGGGCTGTGGGCAGTCTGAAAATGGCCCTCGGCCCCTTATCCAGGCTGGCCAGGCATGCCAGCAGGTGGACATCCCCTGATGGGTCCCAGACTGCAAGAGGGCACAGGCTGGGCTGAGGGACCTCCCTGAGTGCACAAATTTTTGTGCACCGGGCCTTTAGTTCAGTTATAAAAAAGAAAGAATCTTGCTATTTGCTACAACGTGAATGGACCTTGAGAACATTACACTAAATGAAATAAATCAGAGAAAAACAAATACTATATGTCACTAATGTGAAATCTAAAAAAGCAATGGAACTCATAGATACATAGAATAGATAAGTGGTTGCCAGAGGTAGGGAGTTGGGGTTGGGGGGTCAAAATGGATAAAGGGGATCAAAAGATACAAATCTACAGTTATAAAATAAGTCCTGGGGATGTAATGTACAGCATGATTACTATCTATATATATATAATCCTAAGTGGCTGGTATGATAAAACAACTGGAACAATCGGAAAGACTGGTCAACCGGTCAATATGACACACACTGACCACCAGGGGGCAGGCGCTCAATGCAGGAGCTTCCCCCTGGTGATCAGTGCACTCCCATAGCCAACCTTCTGCAGCCCCTCGCCAAGGTCAGCCTCCTGCAGCTCCTCTCCCAGCCAACCCAGCCCTGATGGGCCCTGATTGTTGGCCAGGCTGAGGGACCTCACCTGTGCATGAATTTGTGCACCAGACCTCTAGTAGTTAATAGTACTGTATTATGTATTTGAAAGTTGCTAAAATTTTAACTATGGTAATGGATGTTAACCAGATTTATTGTGGTGATTATTTCCCAATATATAGAAACATCAAATCATTATGTTGTATACCTAAAAGTAATATAATGTTATATATCAATTATATCTCAAAAATCATATATACAGTGATATATGCAGGATACATTGTATCAGGATTATGATAGATTTAAGCAAAAGCTATTTACTAATATGCATGTGAGCATTTTAATGGTTTAATAACCAATATAGATATTAGTATAATATCATATAACAGCAAAAAAATGTAAAAAAAATAATTTACTAAGAGGTAAATATGCACCAAATCTATAACTACTATCTTTCTTTATACTCAACTATACTTATCAAGTCAGGTATATTTGCATCTAAGTGAGACATCTTTGATATTTCTATTTATACAATATATTCACTGAATTTGGTTCTAGTAACTAGAAAAAAAGGACACACATATGTAGAAGCAAAATTCATGGTCTAAAACAGATTATTATCAACCGTAAGGGAAACAAACAGCTTCTTGAATCTTCATTAATTTCCAAAATGTCATTTATTTCTCACTGCCTTCCCCCATGCTCCTGCCATTTGGCCATTTGGTAAATCTCATTTTTACCTAAAAGAAGGAAATATTTTACATTGACAACTTCTGCATTACACTAGAAACAACAGAAATATCAGCAATTACAACTGCTCTCAATAATGTACTATTTCTTTTCCCACCAGTGTTAGGTGAATCCCTGGAAATCATTGCCAAAAAAAAAGAGTGAGTGAGCTGATCAGACACTTGCCATGGTTATGTTCTGTCCGTCATCCTGCACAGTAGGCATTGAAAGTCAAGCAGTAGGACAATATACATGTGTCCTTTACCTTCTGGACTGTAAGAAACAGCCTAGAGTAGCATGGAATTATTATTTCATATTCTTCCCTGAACTCTGTGGTATAAATGACCAAAAACTTAACCCAGACAAATGAGCATCTAGACCATATTATTTGTCACATAAAGCCTTGCCCAATTCTTTATAGAAATGGTCAGGTCACATCTTGCAAGGCTGCCAAGCATTTGTAATTCAGCAGGACTGACTCCTGCTGTCCAAGGTGAAGTGCCACGTTGAATGATGACAAATCTGGCAAATCTTCCTGGCAAACTTCCCTGGAAATCAGCCACGGACATCCTTAGTGGCTTGTACCAAGCTTTTAGGCAGGCCATTTGCTTGATAAGGATGCGAAAAGGGCGAGGCTAAGATAAAGACCTTCTCCACAGTTTTCTTAACCTTGTCTAAACCGAAAGACAATACCCGATTTAAAGTAATTGTACATTATATCGTTAATAACTGATGCTGAGCTTTATCAGGGCAATGTTTGACATGGAATATTGGTAGATTCGTGGTGCCATCCTGAAAAGGAGTCCTGCACAACTCAAAGTTGTGTCTGGGAGCAGCTGTTCAAATTAGTGTTAAGGAGTTTTGATCTGGCTGTTTCGTCACTGCCCATGCTGAGGACAGACATTCAAATTCTACATTCTGTTGGTTTTTCACTCTCAGACCTAATTCCAGGCCATTAGACACAGCTTTTAGTTATAGCGTTCCTGCCAACAATTCCTGGATGTACTACAAAGCAGTCTAAAAGCAATTCTTTCTAGAATAACGATTTCCACATAACAGAACCTCTTTATAGATGATAACTCATATTGACAGTGCGCAACTCACTTGACTCCCTCGAGCAGTTTCTTTACTGACAAACCTCTCCATTCCTACTTTCCCACACACTCATCAAATGCTATCAGACCAATCTTGTAACCTTCAATGTTTAACTATAGAATGCCTTAAATATGAAGATGCTGATGTTGTAATATTTAGCACTTAATATCTATATAATGTTTCTGACTTCTGAATGCATTTTTTTATTTATATCCAACTTATACACCCCCAAAATTCAGACCTGATTTATAACAAAATAAGCAAACCACCAAACAAATAAACCAAAAATCACACTGGACTGTACAATAAAGCTGACATTTTTAAAGTGAGGAATCTTTTATAGAGACTGAAAAAATAAATCTACTGAGAATCTGTGTAGAATAATATATTTAAGCCCTAATTTAGATCTAGATTTCTTGGTAGCTATATCTGAATGGGAAACATAAATATTGTATAGTTTTCAATGTTTACAGAAAAAAGACATTTTCTTATTGTTCTTGTTTTGATTATTTTTATTATTTCTTTTCAGAGGAGCAGAAGAGCCATTCTAATTTTTCCTATTTTTGTGTCTGGTAGAAACTAATCAAACAGCTCTTTAATGTTATTTTTTATTATTATTAATGTTTTAGGGAAAGAGAAAAGGAGAGGGAGAGAGAGAGAAACATCTATGAGAGAAATATCAATTTGCTACTGGGGATTGAGCCCAGCACAGGCATGTGCCTGACCGTGAATTAAAGCTGTGATCTCCATGCGTGGGACAATGCTCCAACAACTGAGCTACACTGGCCAAGGCTTAAACAACTGAGCCACACTGGCCAAGGATCAAACAACTGAGCCACACTGGCCAAGGCTCAAACAGCTCTTTTAAAAACATAATGCAGTGGATGGAAGCCTTACAAATCATAACTTCCTATAATCAAAGACATAGTAATAGCTAAGCTCTTCGCTAAGAAATAGTAAAAGTCCCAGGCCATTCTAAGTATGGAAGACTAGACAAATGTCACTGTCTCCCCCTTTGATGCAGGCCCACATTATGACCAGAATAGACAGGGCTAGCTGTTTTAGTTTGTCATCTTTCCCAGGTTTCCTGAAACAGTGAGTCAAAGACCCAAGTGCTGCTTACCCAGCAACAGAATTAAAAGCATTACTTTTCCTTAAGGAAAAAAACCCATAATCTGTACAAATAGGGAAGGCATCTCATAACATTCAGGTATAGAAGGCTCAATATTTGTAATACAGCAGACATATATTGGAAGAAAAAACATTTTGATATTTCCTTATTATGAAAAGAAGGAAATACTGGGAAGAAGTCTAAATATACTATAGGCACTAGAGAGAAAACCATCCAACAAATGACAGTGCACTAAAGGTCCATCAAGAAGTAGCTAGAAGCATATGAGTAAAATTCAGCTCTAAGAATATAGAATTAAGAACTATTTAATGAGGCAGCATCGGGGAAGTGAGATAGCAGGCAGCAGCATGGCCCCACCCCAACCCAGGGGTCAGTCGCAAGATTCTGGAGCCTTTGGTGAATTGGCAAGGTCAAGGTCAGGCCACAGACCAAAAGACCAGAGTTCTGAAGAGTTTAATAATCTCTACTTAAAATGCGTTATTACCATTTCAACTAGGTAGCCCAAAATGTCAGCCTTGGGTCAGAGGCATTTGTCAGAATAAAAAGCAAAGTTCTTACCATATTCTTGATACATTGAGAAATTAAAAGTTTTTAAGAAGGATTGTGTTGAAAATTTTGTCCCAAACCATTAGGCCAGGGTGAAGCCAAAATATGAAAAATGCTATTTGGGCCTCATGATCTCTGAGATACAATGCACACTGTAGTTTATTCTTTGCTTTGTTTTCTTCCAGGGAAAGATAAAAACAAAAAACAAAAACCCTTACATATAAATTCTAGGTAGCAGATTGCTTGGCATTGTGCTTTCTGAAAATCCTCAAGTGCACATTTGAAAAGTTCAAATTCCTAGGCAGAATCTTAACTAAGTTTATGTTGTTTGTGGTTATCTAGTCAGCTTTCTTTTTGGTGGATGCCTTCATATTATTAAGTTCAAACAGAAGTTTCGAGGGTGATAGCTACAGTGATATTCCCCAAGTGACAGCACAGAGAGAACAAACAGTTCAAAAGAGTCTAAATTGTTAAACAGTACAAAATATTCAGTCATGAGGCCAGGTCAAGATTTAGGTCTAACGTAGATGTAGGAGGAAAAATCACTCTCAGCAGTTCCCTACCTCAGAGTCTAGCAAACAATTAGTGCTGACAGCTCTCCCAGAAGATTGGCCCCACCTTCCCTTCCCATCAGCCCTCCCTCCCACAAGTAAAGCAGCCCCGCTCCAGTGTGATCACAAAGCTGACTGGCTGAGGATCAGAAAGTCAACTATCTTTGTAACTGTCCAATGTCTTCAGTTTAGAAACAAGCAAATACCCAAGAATGCATGGTCTTGACATTTTGGAGAGAATTAAAACAAACTTTCAAACAATAAAACTTTATTGCTGCAAAAATTATTACAAATGAATTCCACCCTATCACTGACAATATTCTAGTAATTTCTCTAGAAGGAATGATAAATATTAAAACTCAAATCCAACATACACTAAAAGCATATAATGCTAGAAATGTTGAAAATTCTATACATCAGACTCAGGATTCAGTAATGCTTGTTCCTTTGAGCCACTATATTCATTCTTACTCCTACAGCTTTCTTACTGCTTATGAGGAAGAAAACAATGATAATTTTAAGTAAGCTAAGTACAATAAATTTATATGTAAGAGTACAAGAAAAAAGACATAAATTCTATGTCTAAATTTTAAGCACAAAAAGTGAGAATATTTAAGTTAAGGATGACCCACATACTCACATACATATAATTTTAGCAAGTTCCTTACTGAACATATTTTGGGCCCTCATAGTACAGTTCCAGCTAGAATTTTGCTCAGAATATATATCTCAATGATTAAATCAAGCTATTAGATATTATTCCTAAACATAAAATATCTTCTACCAGGTATATTAAGATTGAGATGAAGCCCTAACCAGTTTGGCTCAGTGGATAGAGCGTCGGCTTGCAGACTGAAAGGTCCCAGGTTCAATTCCGGTCAAGGGCATGTACCTTGGTTGTGGGCGCATCCCCAGTAGATGGTGTGCAAGAGGCAGCTAATCGATGTTTCTAACTCTCTATTTCTCTCCCTTCCTCTCTGTGAAAAATCAATAAAATATATTTTTTTTAAAAAAGATTGAGATGAAAAGAAACCCATTTGTACACTGGCTAAATATGGAAACATGACTAAAACCTGGTGTCATTCTGGTGTACAATTAATACCTTGAAATTATAGCATAGACAACCTACCATCAAGTAGAATGACATTTACTTTTGAAATGCTATTTCTCTGTTCTGTAAGCCATGACCAAATTGTCTTGATCCTTTAAATAAAGAAATACTAGGTCATTGGGGGGGGGAGGGACGTATGTGTTCATCTTTATTTAGGTAAAAGCAAAAACCTCAGTCATCTCAGGACACCAAGAGTTTGAAAGAAGACAGCACTTTTTTGGGAGTATGGTTGACATTTTCCACATATTTCAAGAAGGTTTTACTAGTCTAAAATTATAGCAGATGGAGAAGCAGCAAGTGTGAATTCATCAAATATACAAGAGACAAGATTCCAAACTAGGCCAGCCACTTAGACCTCTCACAACTGAGGTAAGGGGATGGAAATACTTTAGGAAAAATATAAAAGTGTGTGTGTGTGTGTGTGTGTGTTATATCTATGACATGCAATGCATCTAAGTCCTAGATTGTAGAACAGAAACAATAAACATGAGGTAAGAGTCAGACACCACAGTACAAAGAGGAAATAGTTCTCTATCACTTTGCATGCTAACTTAAAGGTTCCTATGCTATTAACCTTAGTATAATATGCTTCTCTAAAGGCAAATTCTTATTTATTTTGACAATCACATTACCAACACTTGTTCTGCCAGTTGTTTTGGAATTGTAAAACAAATCCACCAAAACACATATTGAGTATTTATAAAATCAGAATCTCTGGATTCAAATCTTACCTCTACTGCATCCCAGTCATGTGACCATAGGAAATACCTTAGTCTCTAAATATTAGATGTAAATTTGAAACAGTGGTATTTATACACTTGGTTGTAAAGATTAAATAAACTCTACTATAATTAAATTACTCAACATTTTCTCATCTTCATGTTTTTCAGAAATCTAAGAATAAAGTGTGATAAAATTAAGTGACATAGATGTTTTTCAAATAAATATATCTGTTTGGGCTAAAACTGTAGTAATTCCTTCTTTTACTATGCTGAATATTGGAAAAGTAAGGGGGTGGAAATGGACAAAGAGAAAAAAGAAGAAAATGTTTTAAATCAAGATTCCAATCATATTATCAATCCAGAAATACTTTTCTGTACATTATGTTGGAGAGAATTTGATAATTTCCCAAAATGTCTTTTGATTCAGTAAGAAGTACACAGACAGAGTGATTTAATTAAAATTGCAAAGCAAGATTTGTTTGTTTACTTATACCATCCTAACTACATAGAGAAGAGAGACTATGTGCACAGCAGCCTTAGGTATACATTTGAAGTAGACTGCTCTTCAACCAAATACTGTGTGTCTGTGTGTGTGTGTGCTTTTTGTTACAGCACAGCACAGAAATGTGTTTACAGAATGCTGAATGGACTCAATGTTATGTTTCCAAATATCAGTAATATAAACAGAGTAAGACAAGTCCACTATGTTTTTGAATTTTATTCATTAAAGAAACACATTTAAAAGTTTGTATTCTAAATTCTGTATTTTAGAAGACATGAAAGGGGGGATATCCACCATGGCTTTCTTGTTCTTGGTTCTTTGATAACATCCATTATCTTTCCACTTGCAGGTGATTCAAAGAGTCACAATTGAGGCACAGATTACATTATATAAGACACAATAGTAAAACTCTGCAAAAGTTAATTGAGGAACAGATAAGTAGTTTCCATGGTAACAGCACCAAAAAAGAAGTTTGATTTGTGAGTGAACCAAATGGTCCAGGTGTCCTCAACATGGTGCCAGTGGTGGATTTTAAGTATCACTCTCAAATAATATGCATTTTTTGAAATGTAAAATTTATGTCTATATAACTTTACCTGGCTAATAACACTTACAGCCTTCATTCACTTTTAAAATGGATGTGACTCAGAAGAAGTTAAAAAACTGAAAGAATAACATGTAATTTCTAGAGGTATCTCAGAATTACTAATTAAAACCTTGTTTTCACAAAATCCATTCTATAAAGCACTAGTTCACAGGGCGTTACATAATTATAAAATTATTTAATGGATAAATTAAATTGATATACTGTAATATTTTTCAGAGCCATTAACATCTTACTGACTGCTGTTCATCTCCAAGAATGTGCTGCAAAGAGCAGAGCTTCAAAAACTCGCCTACCCAGGGAGACTTCTTTATCCAGCCCCAATATTTTAAGGAAAACACTTGGAGAAATAATGTAAGATTGAATTTCCTGGCCACACATTCAGTGATAGATAACAAAGGAAAATTTTATAATTCAGTTCAACTCAATTACTTCTTAGTGAGTAATATGACTGTGCTTTTGACACCATGTTATTTTCCAAAGAGCAATAACCATATAAGTTGACTGGTGGGTCCCAATTGGATGAATAATTTTCCACATATTTTTTAATCACCTGTGAAGATTACTTTTGGGGGAATATATATATATATATATATATATATATATATATATATATATATATATATATCTTGGCTGTATTGTCCCAGATACCCCTAACAAGTTGGCAGGTATACAGAAAAAAATAGAGATAAGAAAGAACAGTAAAGGACAGGGAAGAAAAAAATAAAAAGACAGAGAATGTTTTACCTATAAGCTCCAGAATATAATCACTGGTGAAACTGTGGTAAGTACAGCCAAGAGCTATATTTTATATGTAGGAATACCAGGATTTTCAGTTTAATCCATTCTAAATCTATGTCAAAACAAATAAAACCAAAAGAAAGAATCAAGTACTTTTCTAATTAAATTTGAATGACTGTGGATCTCCACTGGTATACTTCCTAAGACTCAAAGTTTATGTGACTTAATATCATAAAAGCCTGTAGGATTGGTGTTCTTTATGAATGAATCAGAAGCATGCTTTATTTCTATGAGAACCATGGCTATAACCTACAGAGAGAAAATAAGATTGAGGTCATCTTTTACTTCCTACCTACTTTATCAGCTGTTCAATTATATGCAAGGACTATATTTAAGCTGACAACAGATTATTTCTTTTTGTATTCCCTCTGCTCACACTGTTATTTAGCTTCCTTATTCATCCATTAGCTGCACTGTCTTGTTTTTGCCTGCATCTGTTTTTCATTAGCTTCCCAGAGAGGTAAGTTCTTATCAACAATATTTATGAAGTACCCATGATAGCATGAAACTGAATATATGTATTTGGGAAGATCTGTTTCAAGATTGGAATAAGCCGACAATTTCTCAAGAGAGCAAAGGACAAAAATAGCTGCTACTTTATCAACCAACAATGAGATTAATTTTTTGATAAGTGATTTTTTGTGAGAGTAGTAAATGAGCAGGGAAATTCTTGATCCCTAGTTTGTGAAATGCTATTTTGATATTACCTAAAGATTGATTTAGAAGCTATTACTCCTAATTCGTAAAATGGCAAGAGGTTGTACATTTTAAAAAGCATTATGAATATTCTTAGTGAATCTCTGTTGTTCAAAAGCTCTGTGTTAGATATGTAACAATATTTTAAATGTTGAGTTGATTTTTACTGCACTGTCTCCTTTAACAACTATTTTAAGGCTGTTATTAAACTATTGAATTATCAAAAAATTAATGTAGGAGAAACCAAGATGGTGGCATAGGTAAACACCTGAAATTGCTGCTAGCACAACCACTTCAAAACGACAACTAAAAGAAAAAATGAAGATTATCCAGAACCATGGGAAGGCTGGCTGAGTGAAAATTCTACAACTAGAAAGAAAGAGAAAAGCACACTGAGACTCAGAAGAGGTGCAGAAGTAAAGTGCAGAGGTAAAGAGTCACACGCGGAAAGGGCTGGCAACTGAGAACACGGTTGTCTTTTTCAATCAGGAGGAAGTCACATCACATGCTCCCAACTGCTATGAACTCCAGTTCTGGGCAAGTTTCTGGGGACCCAGACTCATATGGGGAGAAACTGGACTGGTTGACATTAGGCAGAACTCGAGGGAAGCTTTCTTTCAGAGGTGCTTGCAGTGATTACCAACAGGACACTGAGACCCGGGGCCTCTTAGGGCAAGGCTGAGGCCATAACTATTTGTTCTACCCTATTGATTCCCTGAGACCCTGCCCCACCCAAACTGTGCTCAGAGGCTTTTGCATATGAATGGCCTGGCCCTTTGCAAAATAAAATTACCTAACAAACTGCAGCTGGGTCAGAGAGACCCAGAACATCCAAAAGAAGGCCCAAGGCCCCACAGCAGCTTGCAATGCTTCACAGCTGGGCCTCATCTGGGCACCTCCAAACCCCAAACAAAGAAGAGGAACGTGCAGATCTCCCTGTAGCTCCTGCTGGGTAGCCTCAGGCAGAGGCTAAATTAGTACCTCCTTACTGATCCAAGTGCCAGTGTACCCAGTGGTCAGAGTGGGACCATCCAGATAACAACTCCTCAGATCCATAAGGGACACACTCAGGGGCAGACTCAGTGAGCACCAAAGCCCCACTGAAGCAAGTCTTGCCCCATAAGGGTGTTCCTAGCTCAGAAGTTCTCCCACTGTAGACACAGCTGATTCTCACAGCCAATTGACCTGGAGGTCATTTTCTCCCAGTGATACCAACAGAAATCAGGGCTTAACTATAACAAGACTGTGCACAAAGCCCACAAAGGAGTACACCAAGAGTGTCTGCCTCAGGTAATTGGGGAGGCTGAGTCACTGGGCCCTATAGGACACTTAGCACAGAAAGCCACTCTATCAACACAGGGAAGCAGCCAAAATTCAGAGACAAAGAAATAGGTCACAAATGACAGAAATGGAGGAAAACAAACAACTGGATATAGAGTTCAAAACCATGGTTATAAGATTTTTCAAGAATTTTCTAGAAACCGCCAATAAATTTAGTGAGACTCTCAATAAATCTAGTGAGACCCTTGAAGATATGAAAAAGGACCAACTAGAAATAATGCATACACTGACTGAAATAAAGAATATTATACAGAAATCCAACAGCACACTAGAGGATCGCAAGAATCAAGTCAAAGATTTGAAATACAAAGAAGCAAAAGGAAAAACAAAACTGGAAAAACAAAATGAAAAAGGAATCCAAAAATATGAAGATAGTGTAAGGAGCTTCTAAGACAACTTCACGTGAACCAACATCTGAATTATGGGGGTGCCAGAGGAAGAGAGAAAGCAAGATATTGAAAACCTATTTGAAGAAATAATGACAGAAAACTTCCCCTTCCTGGTGAAAAAAATAGGCTTACAAGTCTAGGAAGCCCAGAGAATACCAAACAAAAGGAATTCAAAGGGGACCACACCAAGACACATCATAATTAAAATGCCAAGAGCAAAGGACAAGGAGAGAATCTTAAAAGCAGCAAGAGAAAAATGGGTAGTTACCTACAAGGGAGTACCCATAAGATTGTCAGCTGATTTCTCAACAGAAACTATGCAGTCCAGAAGGGAGTGGCAAGAAATATTCAAAGTGATGAATAGCAAGAACCTACAACCAAGATTAGCAAAACTATCATTCAGAATTGAAGGTCAGATAAAGAGCTTCACAGATATGAAAAAGCTAAAGGAGTTCATCACCACCAAACCAGTATTATATGAAACTAGGGGTCTGGTGCACAAAAATCTGTGCACTCAGGGGTTCCCTCAGACCGGCCTGTGCCCTCTCACAGTCTGGGACCCTTCGGGGGATGTCCACCTTCTGGCATGCCTGTCCAATCTGGGTGAGAGGCTGATGGCTGTTTGCAGGCTGGCCAAGCCCTCCAGTGTGGACCCTCACCCCGTTGGGGTGTGCCCAGCCTGGGTGAGGGGCTGAGGGCCATTTTCAGGATGACCACAGTCCCTTCAGGTTTTGGGTCCCTACTGAAGTGCCTGGGCAACCTGGGTGAGCAGCTGAGGGGCATTTTCAGGCCACCCACAGTCCCTTCAGTGTTTGAGTCCCTACTGGGGTGCCTGGGCAGCCTGAGTGAGGAGCTGAGGGCTGTTTTCAGGCTGCCCACAGCTCCCATTGATCCAACGTCCCAGCCCAGCAAGGCTGGCTGGAATCAGGTTTCTGGGGTTTATTTATCTTCTATAATTGAAATACTGTTGCTTTAAGCTGAGGCCTAGGCAGGTAATGAAGCCTCCTGTTTGTTTCAGCTCGGTGGCTTCTATAATTGAAACACTGTTACTGTGACCAGAGGACCAGCCAGCCTAGGCAGACAGTTGCAACGGAAGCCTGCTGTTTGCTCTAGCTCTGTGGCTGCTGGCCTCCGTCTTGGCTGGGTTAATTTGCATACAACCACTCTGAATGGCTGGGAGGTGTGGCTTGGCTGGTTGGTGTGGCTTAGGTGTCTTGGGGCAATGGTCAATCTGCATATTACTCTTTTATTAGATTAGATGCTGAAAGGTATCCTTTAAGAAGAGGAAGAAGAAGAAAAAGTAAAGATAAAAATTATGAACAATAAATACATATCTATCAACAAGTGAATCTAAAAATGAAGTGAATAAATAATCTGATGAACAGAATAAACTGGTGAATATAGTAGAATCAGGGGCATAGAAAGGGAGTGGATTGACAATTCTCAGGGAGAAAGGGGTGTGGGGGATGCGGGAAGAGCCTGGAAAAAAATTATACACCTTTGGATGAGGACAGTGGAGAGAGTGAAGGGCAGAAGGTGGGGTGGGATCTGGGAGGAAGGGAGCTATGGGGGTAGCAAAGAGGAACAACTATAATAATCTGAACAATGAAGATTTAATTAAAAAACAAACAAACACAAATTAATGTAATATACTATACAAAAAATGAGCTAAGAATGTGGTTGTTCCAAAAATATAAAACAGAATTTATTTAATTAGATTTTTGACTGAATACCTTCTGTATACTTAGTGTAAGGGCATGCTCTGTCAATGGTGTTATTTCCGTAAACTACAATATTAAATGTGGATTTTCTAGTATGAATATCCTTGACATTTTGTTTCATTGTGGTTAATGCAAACATTCTAATTGGAGTACAAATTTTCAGAAAAAAGTATTCATCATGCATTTGTTAATAGGCAGGAGATAGGTAAAAGGAGTAATGTTTACAATGGAAAAATGTATATGCATGATAGAAATAGACTTTAATATATTAACTGAGTTTCATTGGGTTGCAAGAACAGCCACCAACTGGTGCTAGATTAAACAAAAAGCATACTTTTAGGAAGATACTGGCACATCTCAGAGAAGCTTAGCCAGAGATAAGCAACTAGCTCTCCCGTAAAGCAAGTATCACAGCAGGTAGGGGGATTCAAAGGCCTCAGGGCACTGCCATTAATAAAACTCAACTACCAGAAGCTCCTAGCCTCTGTGCCTCTCAGTTCAACTTCCTGAATTCCTGGGATTATGTGATGGCTACTGCTTAAATGAAGTGTTCAACTCTGACCTCATCAACTGCAGTAGACCAAGGGGGGCATAGAGCAGAGGCATGACTGATGGGGAACCACCCCTCATCTGAATCAGAGGCAATTTCCAGAGAGAATGGTTGTCACTAATCAAGAGCTATTTCATTGTCTACAGCCAAAAAGAAGCCTGATAGTTTCCTAAATTAAATTTTAATGATTATCAAAGTTGATTATTCTAACTTTAAGGATATCTGTTGTTACCGCTTCTCAGCCTTTTGGCTAAGATTGAGTGTAGTATCTGTTCCTAGTTTAATATCTGAGGACAATATATTAAATGGATTTATTTTGGAGGGGGAGGTGGGAAGAAATACAACTAAAATATGGGCTCAGTCTTCCTTTGCTGTACGCAGAGAGTATTGCAAAATGCATTTAATTTTATTTATATAAGTAAACACAGGGGAGGGGGCAAACCCTAATGGGCTTTAATGTTTCTTTTTTCTCCCTTTGTGCTTTTGCAGTCTTGGATGCAAAATATAATTATTCAACTGTTAAATTTTATAGAAAGCTGAAAATTTAATGATAAAAGAATAAAGTAGCTTTTCTGTATACTAATGTGGGTATCAAGACTATAAGGGTCTTATGCCTTTTTAGAAATAAACTAGGGTTTCCTTTTGTGAATTCAAGACATTACAGCTTCTGACTACTCCTAGATCAAAGCATTTTACTCTGTTACTGACGGACCATACTTCATGAAGTTAGCAAAGTGTTTTTTTAACTTGCCCTCTAGGAAAGTAAATGATCAGTCTTACTTGCTTTAACATTCAGAACTTACCAAGGAATTCACTGACTAAAAAAGTGGCACATAAATAAGCAAAGATCAAAAGAAAATACCGAGCTCTTCAAATAATTACATAGCCCCCCTTAATATTAAAGAACATAAATCATAGTTACTCTTCTGCCTATTCTATGGTGGCATAATGAGCTGAATAATAAAACCGTAGGTAGTTCTTTATGATCAAGGTGCAGGAAGAACTGACTTCAGTGACCATTGTGAAAGAGGCCTGTGGCCCAAAATAGCTAAATTTGTTTTTCTCCTTCTGATAATCACCAAGCACTTAGCTCTTCTAATGAATTCCTTTTGTTGGGTCATGGGAGTGGGACTGGAAAGCAGGAAATTGCAAGATACAGAGACAGGCTCTGATTGTCTGGCCGCTGACTGCTGAGCTACAGCAACATCAGTGGGACGCAAGCAAGAAGAGAAATGACAAAGTACAACGGATTCCTTTGAGCGTTCAGCAGTGTGTTAGATTCAGGGCCAGACACCAGCAGTGCATGGGAGACAGGAAACAAGCGTGGATGTCTGTGAGAAGATGGAAGCCTTGCTGATTTGCACACTGGCAAATGACATGCGTGCACACACCAGGGATTTTCCACAAGGCTCCATCTTCTTTCTTTCTTTCTTCAGAGGAAGGAAATCAATTAAACTTGGAGCCTTTGACCTTCACCCTCAAGGACTCAAACCAGCGAGAATGGCACTCCCTCTGTGATAGCAGGCGATGTTGCCTTGAAAGAAATTGCTCTGAGAATGCAAGGCAGAAGTTTCTGTCAGTATAGATAAAGGAAGCTGTGAAAACTGATTCCATTGTGTTCCACAGGTTCAGGCAGCATTACCAGAATTTTGCTGGTATTTATTGTGATTCATAGCAATTCAATTTTAATAGGAAGTGTGTGTGTGTGCATGTGTATTGATAATTTCTCCATGTAAGTAATATGATTGATGCAACTAATATTAACACAATATTAGTGGAAAAGGAAAGCATTCTAAAATTAATCTAGAACTATGTATGACTGTAGCTGATTTCATTATATGCAGAGAAGACTCCATTAAGAATCCTAGGGTCTCCCTCCAACAAGCTTGAGCAGAAGCTGTGGTCTGGAGCCATCTAGATCAGACCCCAACATATTAGATTGGCCTGACCAGGCCAGTTTCAGATCAATGGTAACCAATGGCCTAGCTGCAATCTATTTCTTATTGTGAATCAGACACATTACAGTCAACAGAACCCAATTCCAATATATAAATAATTAAAATTAGCTTTGTTCTATTTGTTCTATATTAAAAACTAATAAATTATTGGACTTAGTGAAAATCATCACATAGGCCCTAAACAAATCTAATATTCACATATTTAATAAGTATACTAACTATGCTATGCCAGACACTAAAGTAGGAGCTTGCAACTCATTTTGAATTTTGCTTGGTGGACAAGAAAAGCATCAAACTGGAGGACAGAATACACTTTGATGCAAGTGATCATTATTCAAGTTTCTAGCTGGAACGGATGAAATACCAGAAAAGGGAACTGCACAGGCTGGTATAACCCATTAGGCTTTTGGAAGGTTCCGTGGAAGCATTAATTATAAAGACAATTGAATCAAATGGCTCTTGCTAAGCATAATAGATGCATTGGAGAAAGACACTGAAAGGCTGAGGGTAATTTTACAAATCAAAAGCAAAATCTAAGACAGAGTTCCTCCTAGGCTGCATATAAAGTCACTCTTATTTTCCAGTGTAAGAGAAAAAGATCAGAGGATCTAGGCCAGTAGCAGATCTCCAAAGAAAATTGATATTTCAACTACATTGTCAAGGCTCTGGGTGGATAGCAATGTGACTCTGAGACATGGGGTGGGGCCATGTGGGTAGAAAATATTGAAGCCTCAGATCCCTTTGAAACCCTCTGTGGCAGAATATTCTGTTGGTGGAAATAGTATGTCATGAAAGTGAAAGGAATTTTTAGGGTGAAATAGGCGGGTTTAGGATAGTTTAGGAATTAGGGGGTTCATGGAAAAAACACAGGGCTACACAGGGCAAAGGGATACATTTCCATAAAACAAGGGAGCTGGGAGTGGCAGAAGTTACATTTCCATAAGATAAGGGAGCTGGGAATAGCAAAAGGTACACATTTACAAAATAAGAGGGAGGAAGAAAAGCCCAGAGGGAATAGGAGAACAGTAAGGGAGAAGGAGCAAACCTCACTACTTCACCTGAGACTGAGGAGGAAGACTGTTTTTGCAAGGAATGTTAGGCCATTAAACCAAACAAAACCCTGTCCCCAGGTAAGGCAGGGGGCTTTGTTTTGAGCCCTGAACCTAAGCACACCTGGGGGAAGGATAGATAAAAAGAATTCTCCCTTCAGGGCCTTGGGGGGAGGGAGTATATTTGCAAATCTATAAAGCAAGGTTCTTGCGTGTTACCAGAGCTCTGGATTTGGGATTTCGGACAACCCCAGAGACCACGCGTTATTAAAACTAATTTCTCCACCTCTTCAAAGCGTCGCTTAGTTTTTTTGTCTTTCTGCAACAAGCTTAGGAGTTGCTCTAGTGGCCAAATCAAAGGGGAATAGTGACCAATCAGAGGGGATATCGAGGCACAAAAAACTGTAACCTTTATAAGCCATAGGGGAAAGGGACTTGGTGGCACTCTTTCCTCCTCCCCATGTGGGAGTCTATGCTTGTTTCTCAAGAAATTTGCACCTTTGCTATACCATCTTCCGTCCATGGTTTCATTCTTCAACTCCACCAGACGAAGAACATCCTGCCCAGGGAACACTGCATGTTCCAGTCCAAATTTCCCCGTTTCAAAAGGCCACCATATTTGAGTAGGAGGGGTCGGGAACATTTTTTCTGCCAAGGGCCATTTGGATAGCATCATTCAAGGGCCATACAAAATTATCAGCTTAAACCTTAGCCTACTATATTTGGTCAAACATTCAATTAACTCACTCCTAATGCCTTGTCAGGGCCAAACCCCACCCCTTCAGGAGAGGAAAATGTTCTGCAGCAGGTCCAGGCTGCTATAAAACCAGCTCTACCTCTAGGGACATGGTCTTATGAGACTACTCTCTTCACATTTCTGCAGATGCAGGCTTTCTGAGTAAAGAATGATTGAATAGCCACCTTGAAAATAGGTTTCCCCTAGAGCCATTTGTTTATATTCCAAAACATTTGGGCGAGGGGGGGCAGGAGGAAAGGCTAGAGACTTTTCTCCTCCCTGGAGAAAATCTGTTTATATTCCAGAGCAAAAGTTTCTCTCTGGAGAGGAGAGAGCAGATGTGTCCGCTGCCCTATAAGCTGTAGCTGTTATAACTTCAGGGTTTTTCTTTTATAGTGTAACCACTGCATACACAAGTAATATTTCACCCTCATTCTGTTTCCTCATGGGAAGTTAGGGCACTGCTAAGATGCTCTGTGAATAAATTGTTCTCTCATCCAGAGATCTGAAGTTTCTCTTAGAAAATGAATAGATGGTAGGTAGATAGATACATAAATGATGATGATGATAGATAAATAGAGGCAAGGCCAAATAATTTGTTTACTTATAAGTAAGATAAAATCTCAGATCCTTCAAAGTTTTAAACTTTAAAATGTGACCCAGCACTCATGGTGGAGAAAAACCTGTTATGTGGGATTTCTGGTAATTCCGAGTAGATTAAATCCCAAGGATTCTAGAGCAAGACCATGTCATCTACAGTAGAGAATGAAACACCATTTAAAAACCGAATTCTGAATTGTTCCAAATTCTGAGTTGGCAAGAGCCATGAAGGAGCCTGAAATACTTTTTACAAGAAGGCAGAAGACCTCTAAGAGTCTGACAGTGTCAGGGGAGAGCAAAGAGTCTTCAAATGCTGCATTTCTACCCTGAGTGATATGAAAAAGGAGAAAATACAGCTTTGCTTACAAAAAGAAAAGGTTGATTAAGGTCTTCAAGAGAAAACAAGATTTCTGCTGGAGGCTAATTCCAGCAGGTCATAAATGCAAGAAGCTCATCAAAAAGTTGATGGAACGTGAGGCTTCAGCAAGGCTGAATCATATTACCTGCTGCTGGAATAGCTGAAAGCATTTCCCCAAACCTGAAGGTCTGCATATATTATTGCTTGCTGACAGCTGAGGGCAGTTCCCCCAATCTGATAATTTTATTGTTTACCAGATCCTTACCTTTGATATGTATATTTGCTTTGCTATGGGGCAAAATGTGTGAATAAAAAGCCCTGGGTATGGAGAGATTCGGGGAATTTAGTTACTAAACCTAAGCTCCATCTGGCTCACCCCAAAATGTTCTCCAAATTTATATTTCATATTTAGTTTATTTAATTTACTCACAGCCCCTTCTCCAGATTCCTGAATCCTTCTAGGTTCAGGATAACACCCCGGCAATTTCATTTAAATCCCAGATGTAGAAAGTATTTTGTAAAGTGTTTTGAGAGCTCTGGAGTCCATTAATAATGGAATGATGAATTTAAGACAGGAGTTTCAGAAGATTAGAAGAAAGAGAGGATAGGTCAGAAAATAGAAGCATAAAGTGAAAATAAGGCACAACACCACTCAGTCCAAAGTCTACATTTGAGGAATGTTTGAAAAAAATAAGGATATGAGGCAGGTGGACCTTGAGTCCCCAAAATCTAATCTAATAAATGAGTAATATTGAAATTGACCTTTTCTCTGGGACATCTAAGCCATGCCCCCTAACCAATCAGAGCAGCTGTATGCAAATTAACCCAGCCAAGATGAAGGCCAGCAGCCACGGAGCTAGAGTAAGCAGCAGGCTTCCATTGCACCAGGAGTAAACTGTCTGCCTAGGCCGGCTGGGCCTCTCTCTGCTTACGGCAACATAGTTGCAATTATAAAGCCACAGAGCTGAAGCAAACAGGAGGCTTCTGTTGCACCAGCGATGGAGGAAACTGCATGCCTAGGCTGGCTGGGCCTCTACTAAGGCAACATTCTTTCAATTATAGAAGCCATGGAGCTGAAGCCAATAGGAGGCTTCATTACCTGCCTAGGCCTGGGCTTAAAGCAACAGTATATCAATTATAGAAGATAAATAAACCCCAGAAACCTGCTTCCAGCCAGCCTCCCTGGGACATTGGGTCAATGGGAGCTGTGGGAAGCCTGAAAACGGCCCTCAATCCTGCACCCAGGCTGGCCAGGCACCCTAGTAGGGACTGTGGGCATCCTGAAAATGGACTTCAGCTCCTCACCCAGGCTGCCCAGACACCCCAGTAGGGACTCAAACCCTGAAGGGAGTGTGGGCATCTTGAAAATGGCCTTCAGCTCCTCACCCAGGCTGCTCAGGCACCCCAGTAGGGACTCAAACCCTGAAGGGACTGTGGACAGCCTGAAAACAGCCCTCAACCCCTCACTCAGGCTTGCCACACCACCATGGGGTGAGGGTCCACACTGGGGGGCGTGGCCAGCCTGCAAACAACCATCAGCCCCTCACCCAGGCTGGCCAGGCATACCATCAGGTGGACATCCCTCGAGGGGTCCCAGACTGCGAGAGGGCACAGGCCGGGCTGAGGGACCTCCCGAGTGCACAAATTTTTGTGTACTGGGCCCCTAGTAAGTGCATAATGGTGAATAACAGGCATTTGGGTCAATGTGTTGATTAATTTTATGTGTCAACTTGACTGGGCTAAGAGATCCCCAGAAAGTTGGTAAAACATTCTTGCTGAATATATCTGTGAAGGTGTTTCTGGAAGAGATTAGCATTTGAATCAGTAGGCTGAGTAAAGAAACCCACTCTCACCAAAGTGGGCAAATATGATTTAATCCTTGAGGGCCTGAATTGAATAAAAAGGCAAAGGAAGGGCAAATTCTTACTCCCTCTTCTTGAGCTGTGACATCTATATTCTCCTGCCCTGGGATAGCAGGTTGTTGAGATATCTGTTGGCCATTTGTATGTCTTCTTGGGAGGAGTGTCTGTTCAGGTCCCCTGCTAATGGTTCAGATTGGATTGTTTGTTTGTTTGGTGTTGAAATTTATTAGTTCTATATTTTGGAAATTAACACCTGTTGTTTATGAATATCTTCTCCAATTCAGTTGGTTGCTTTTTGTTTTGGTGGCAGTTTTTGTGTTGTTGTTGTTTTGCTGTGCAAAACTTTTTATATAATTTGATATACTCCCGTTCATTTATTTTTGCCTTTACTTCCCTTGCCTTCCCTTGCCTTAGAGTCAAATTCATAAAATCCTCTCTTAAGAAAAAGGTCCATAAGTTTAGTAGCTAGTTTTCTTCTATGTAATTTATTGTTTCAGGTCCTTATATTTAGGGAATTGATCCATTTTGTGTTAATTTTCATAAATAGATACAAACAATAGTACAGCTTCATTCTTTTGCATGTTACTTTACAATTTTCCCAGCACCTTTTATTGAAGAGGCTTTCTTTTCTCCATTGTATGTTTTTGGCTTCTTTAAAAAAATTATTGGGGGCCCTCGATTCTGTTCCATTGGTCTTTGTATCTATTTTCCTGCCAATACTATGCTGTTTTGATAATTATTCTTTTTATGATGTAATTTGAAATCAGGAGTATGATACTTTCAGCTCCATTCTTTTTTCTCAGGATTGCTTTGGCTATTTGGGGTCTTTTGAGGTTTTATACAATTTTATACATTGTCATATGTCTTGTGAATTCCCTCCATAATGCATATTAAATATAAGTATATATCTCTTTGAATAATTATTCATTAAAATTCTGTATCCCTCGCCCCCCCTTCTCCCCCCAGAAAGGTAGACAGGACCTGTTTCTGGTCCACCATATGCTCTGGTGTTCTAAATCTAAAACTTAGTAGAAATTTAATACATAGTATGTAGATTAATTGATACAACAATAGTGTACTTCTAAAGTGCTCAGGCATCAATAATCTGAGAGTCCCTAGAGGCTTTGAAAAACCTTGATATTTGCTATGCTAAAGATTGGAAGGGTGTTGGTAGAAGACTGAGTAGCATGATTTTAAGTTTTGCATTTATATTTTCGTAATATTAGTAAAGTATATATATTTTTAAACATCAGTAAGTAACTTACCTGAACAAATTTTATTGTAAAATTATTTTTCTTTCATTGGAACATACAAATGACTTCTTTCAATGTGTCCTTGTTTCTTTCTCTGCTGTGCTCTGCCATCATTTATCAGTCAGAGAATAAGGCTATGGTTTTTAAAAAAAAAAAGTGAAAAAGACAGGAAGGAGTCCAGAACACAGACACTGAAAATCCTGGCTGATGGACTAGGTCACCTAGTGGTATTCAGATAAAACACCAAAGACTTGATCTATGAAAGAAATAATTGATAAATGGGATTTAATTCAAATTTTTAAATTCTATTCTATGAAAGATGATGTCAAGAGAATGAGAAGACAGACTGGCATAAAATATTTGCAAAACACATATTTGATAAATAACTGCTATCCAACATATACAAATTCTTAAAACATAACAGTAAGAAAATAATCTGATTTTAAAATGAGACAAAGAACTAACCAAAGAAGATATGCAGTAGCAAATAAGCATCACACCAAAAATGTTTCACACCATGTCATCAGAGAAATTAAATTAAAATTAAAACAAGATATCATACACACCTATTAAAATTACCAAATCTTGAACACTGACAACACAAAATGCTGACAAAGGTGTATAGCAACAAGAATTAACATTCATTTTAGTGGGAATGCAAAATGATATAGCCACTTTGGAGCACAATTTGGCAGTTTATCACAAAACTGAATATATTGTCACCATAAGATCCGACAATTATGCCCCTTGGCATTTACTCAAAGAAGTTGAAAACTTGTATCCACACAAAAACCAGTACAGAGTTGTTTATCGCAGATTTATTCATAACTGCCCAAACCAAAATACCCTTCAATAGGTGAACAGATAAATCAAATGTGGTATATCGAGACAATGGAATGTTATTAAGTGCTAAAAAGAAATGAGATGTAAAGCTATGAAAAGACATGGAAGAACATAAAAGGCGTAATACTAAGTAAAAGACCAATCTGAAAGGGTCTGATACTGTATGATTCAAACCATATGACCTTCTAGAAAAAAGAAATACTATGGAGACAGTAAAAAGGTCAGGGTTGCTAGAAATTAGGGAGCAGGAAGGATATAAAGGCAGAATATAGAGGATTTCTAGGGAAGTGAAAGTACTCTACATGACACTGTAATGATGAATACATACTTTTTTACATTTTCCCAAATCCATAGAAAGTACAATACCAAGAGTGAACCTCAATGTAAACAATGGACTTAAGGAGATTATGAAGTTTCAACATAGGTTCATCCATTGTAACACGTGGACCACACTGGTGGGGGATGTTGGCAATGGGGAAAGCTCTGTATGTGTAGGGGCTGAGGTATGTGAAAACTCCGTGTACTTGTCAATTGTGCTGTGAAGCTCCAACTGCTCAAAATAATCTTTAAATATGAAAAAATAGATTGATGGCTGGAAAAATATTTTATATTTGCTAAATATGAAATAGTTATTGTCTTTGTGTTGTAAGCAACATGCCTGTCTGAAATATAATGATGTTGAGGGAGAAACAGACAAAGCCATGGGGTAAAGGATTTAACATATCACTCTCAAAACTAATTATACATAGTTTACATTAATAAGTATACATAGTCTAAAATGACAGGATTACACTGTTATAGGTATAGCATTATAATAAAAATAGGTTTCAGAAATCTTTATACCTGATAAAATAACTTTCATTCATTTTTTACAATCTCATGGGTGTTACAAAAATCTCATGGGTGTTACAAAAACTACAAAGGAAATTTCTAAAAATTCACAAAATTAGAATTTCAATTCATTACATTCTCTGGGCACAGTAAAATTCTAGTTTAACAGGGAAATGACAAAAAAGTAATAAAATAAATAAATAAACCTATCCATTCTACATAAGCACTCTTTTAAATAATTCAGAAATTAAAAGAGAAAACAAAAACTGAAAAAAAAATTTAGAAGGCTATAACATTTTTTACTTTCAAGAAAATTATCTTTTCAAATAATAGTTATTCTTTGGATACATTGTTTTCTTGACATTCTCTGTGAATACAAATTACAAATAAAAATTGCTCTTTTTATATCGCCTCTTTCTTCAAAGCAGATTTTGACAGTATAAAATATTATAATATCTGTAATTACACTTCCCAGAGGCAATAACTTCCTTCTGTTCTATTTGCTATTCCAGCAGATATCTCCTTAACTCGGAATAAAATAATTATCTTTCTTTAATCTAATAATTTTTTACATTATTTATTGTCTCCTCCCTTTGAAAGACCAGGATTTGCCCACATTACTCTCTCTTCTTGCCTTTGTCATGTTTAACACTTGATATATTATTTTTAACTTCTCTGTAGTTACATAGTGATTTTAAGTAAAATTCTTAGGCCATTCTTTCTTATAACAATAGCTTTAGATAGGATCTAAACCACACACTATGCAATGGAAAAATATGATTGACCCTACCATTTCACTTTCTTCTCATCTCAAACTTCTATGTAGATGCCTTCATTATCATGATGTCAAAAGGATAGTAACATTACATTTAATTCATCTGTGCTTAGTCAAAAGTTTGATCAAAATGTTCTAAAACATCAAACTGTAATTTTATTATGTCTTTGTTCACTCCTCAGCCAAATACTGTACTAGAATTTGACTTTCCTTCTCATACCATGTCTTAATGACTCTGAAAACATCCAGTGCTATGGATTCTCTATTTTTAAATTGTTTTGACAACTCAAAATCAGGCCACATTTTATTCTGCTCAATATTAAGATCATTCATTGTACGTATTTTGTTTTTTTCCTGACATTTTAAATCTTTTTTATTGTTGCTGCTAGCAAAATGATATATTTTTCTGCATATATCCTCAAAATTATCTAGGCTTTTAGAGATAGAGACCTGTTGCTAAAATTTATAATCTTGTTGTGTTTCTCTTTTGTGCTATTGAGTTTTTTAAAATGTTTGACATCCCCAATGAGGTGAATAATAAACATCTCAAACATCATATACAAAAGTGAAAATCAAATTTTTCTTCTCTGTTCTCTTATTCACCTACATCTCATCTTAGTTAATGAAAGTTATGCTATTTTTAATTTTACATAAAAAACACTAGTCATTTCTGACTCCTTATTTCTCTGACAAAACTCATCAAACTTGTAGAAATCTTGTTGATTCTACCTACAAAATATTTATTGAACCTAATGATTCTCATCACTTTCATTGCTACCAACCTGTTCCAAGACACTATCATTTTTAGTCTAGACTACTATAATAGCCCACTCTATTAGTTAAGATCCAGTGGAATAATAGAACTTACTGGAGAATTAATAGAAGCTGATTAATTATAAAAACATTCATCTAAAACAAACAGAAGAGCTAAGATCATCCAGACATTATTTACTACAGGGAGCTGCTACCCAGCTCTAGAACTAGTATTACTGGAACCTAAGAGCCAAGATCACTCAACCTAAGTGGTAACCAGAGTGATCTGCCCAGGATCCACAGCATGGAGCATGTGCAGCAGCCACTAACAATACCACCAAAAGCAAATGAAAGAAGGGAGAAATATCCTCATTCTCCCTTTTTTTCCTGCCTTTATGTTCAAAACAGTGTTTCTCCTGAACCAAATTCAGCTTGACACATGCTAGTGAAGGATCCTGGGGAATATACTTTGCAAGGATTAGACCTCTAATATATATATGACTAGGGGCCCGGTGCACAAAAATTTGTGCACTTGGGGGGGGGTCCCTCAGCCCGGCCTGCCTCCTCTCACAGTCCGGGACCCCTCAGTGGATGTCCTACTGATGGCCACAGTCTGGCAGCAGAGACTCAGAGCAGGTGCCGTGTATGTGTGTGTGTGCCCACACATGTGCGTGTATTTGTGTGTGCCCACTGGGGGCCTGTCCCCAGCTGCACTGTCCTCAGAGCAGGCACTCCATGTGTGTGTGTATGTATGAGTGTGTGTGTCCCTGCCTGGGTCCTGCCCCTAGCTGCATAGGAGGCTTGGAGCAGGTGCTCCATGTATGTTTGTATGTTTGTTTCTGTGTCTGTCTCCTGGGGGCATAGTGCCAGCCACACTATGGAGACTTGGAGAAGGCACCCCTCTATATTGATTTCTCAGGCTCCTGGCCTCACCTGTGTGTTGTTCTCTCCCTTGAGCTGTGGCCGGGGCTGGGTGCTGCCTGCCCCCCACACTTGCCTACTCCCAAATCACCAGATCACGGTGGCGACTAAGGAGTAGGCCCTGATGCTTGCTGCCTGGCAGCTGTACATGCCTGCTGGCAATACAATCATGGTTGCTGGAGCAAGGCCCTGCTACTTGGCCCTACTCCTGGCCCTGCCCCTGCGTGCCTGCTGGCAACACAGATCCAGGTGGTGGCCAGGAGCAAGGCCCTGCTGCCTGTCCCTGGCATTTGGAGCCTGCTCAAACCCCATCACCACAGCTTCCTGTCCCTGTGAGGGTGCCTGCTCAAACTCCATTGCTGATGCTGCTTGTCCTGTGCTCATTCCTGCTCAAACCCCATCGTTGCTGCTTCCTGTCCCTGTGCTCTTTCCTGCTCAAACCCCATCGCTGTTCCTGCTCAAACCAAAGGCGCTGCTTCCTGTCCCTGTGCTCGTTCCTGCTCAAACACCATTGCCACTGCTTTCTGTCCCTGTGCTAGTTCCTCTGAGTGCCTGCCCCGAGATCCGTGGCTTTCCAGCCTCCAGCCAGCTCGTTCCTCCCGTCCCCCACCCCGCCCCTCCCGTGTGGCCTACTGGAAGGTAACAGATGGTGGTTGTGGACACAGGCAAGCCTCCCTGTGTCCGCCACCACTGCCATGGGTTGCTTTCCGGGCCTGTGGAGGTGCAGGGGCTGCGGGCAGCTCAGTCCTCCCGCACCCCTACTCCCCCCCCTCCCCTGTGGCCAGCAGGAAGGCAACAGATGGCTGCGGGGCACACAGGCAAGCCTCCGTGAAACAGCGGCCGCCATCTTGGCTAGGCTAATTTGCATACAGCCGCTCTGATTGGCTGGTGGGCATGGCTTACCCCGTCCCGGAGAAACGGTTAATTTTAATATTACACTTTTATTAGTTAAGATTAGAGGAAGGAGAGGAAATAAATTTGGAGGAAAAGAACACACTTCCAAATTTGACTCCCAGCTTCCATTATATAGCTGTCTCTTCACTACCACTCTCCAACATATACATGTTCTAGTCCAACAGAGCAGGCAAAATGATCCTTTAATAAATAAAACAAATCATTTCAATCTTTTACTCATAATTCTATCATTGTCTTCCCACATCTCAGATTAAAGTCAGACTCATTATAGCAGCCTAAAACATCTACATTATCTGTCCCCCTTCCCTCTTTGATCTAATCTCCTTCTTTCCCCTCCCCCCCAATTCAATTTTCTCCAACCACAGTGATCAGCTTGTTGCTATTCCAAATGACACCAATAACCTGCTTAATTTTATATTTCCCCTGCTATCAGCTTGGCTTACTCTTATCCTTACTTCAGGTCATGCCCAAATGTCATGTTTTTAGACTAAAGGATTACGCTTGGGCATCATAGCAATGTGTTGAGAATAGTTAAAAGCTACAATAAAAGAATGGAGCTGGGATATCTATGTAGTATCCACTGCTTTTACTGATGCTGTTGATTGCTTGACTATATTAAACCATGCTAATTTGACTCATCTGTGTTGTCATCTATAATTTTATCTCATAAAAACATTGTATTATCAAAGTAATAACTGTGAATGAATAGTACAAAGAAATGAAAATGACACTTCAGAACATTTTTGTTGTTGATGTTGCTCAATACAATTTATTTCATGGTTCACTTCAGCATAGTATTCTGCTTGAACAAAATAATGATAGAGGAGAATGCAGTATAGGGAGAATGCAACAGACTAAAGCAACGATTTCACTATTATACTCAAAACAAGTGTTATCTGAATAAATCATAGTCTTGACAGATCTTCAAAATAAAGCTAATCTAGCAGAACACTCTTGAGTGTTTCTGTATGTCTCTCATCTTTTTCTCTCTTTTAAAGAAAATGTTTATTAAATGCTGACTGAAGCCTGGAGTTGCATACTCTACATTTCAGAAATACTTCTTATTTTTCCTCAGTTAAAGAGTAACAGTGAAACAATATGTGATCTAAAAGTTATGTATGTGACAAAGCAGAAATCAATAAGTAAGCACTTCTCTGCCTCATATCCACCCCACACCACATAAATCATCTGTTACCTGGATGCCATACTAGCTACGTTGCTCCCCTCAACCATGGTCAGTTGTTCCAGTATTGACTTCCAATCTTCCTGTCCAACAGCAAGTGTGGTAGTTATCAAAAGGGACCACAATCCTCACTATATTATGAATGCATGAACTTTTCAATGTAATTTTCAACTCTTCCCATCAAAAGATGAAGTCTATTTCCTCATCTCTGTACATGCATACCTTGTTTTCATGAGTTTCACTTTATTGGGCTTCACAGATGTCGTGTTTTGTTTTTTTTTAATAAATTGAAGGCAAGATCCTCTTCTGGCAAGAAGATTATGACTATCTGAATTGCAATACTTGTTTTATTGTGGTCAGGAGCTGAACCTGCAGTACCTCTGAGGTACGCCTCGTGAAGAAAATGTGGAAGGAGTGCGACTGTGCCATTTCCAAGCTTAGATCTCAAGAGGCCTTGCATGTAACGGTCTTTCAGAACTCTGCGGTCATCATGTGTAAAGGCCAGGCTAGCCGTGGGAGACGGGTGAAGGCCACATGAAGAGAGGAGCAGCCTCCACTGAGGCAATCCTGAACCATCAGCCCCAACCCAGCCAGCAGCAGGGCATTCACAAGTGGTTACCCCAGAAAACCACGTAGCTGAGCCCAGTCCACGTTGCCAATTTGTAGACATGTGAGCTAAATAAATACTTGCTTTTAAGCCACTATATTTTGGGATTAATTGTTATGAGGCAATAGTTAGGTCGCATCTTTCTTGCTGGCAAATTAAAAACAAAAGGACGGATTTCATCTTGAATTACAGCTTGGATTTTAACTGTAAAAGTAACAGTTCCTTTTTAGTTTCAATAGATTAGATAAAAGAATTGACTTGTTAGTTCCCCGCCCTGAATCTCCTCACTAGGACACAATACTAGATGCAGGTGGCTGACACCAGAGCACTGAGTACAGGGAGTCTACCCCCTTGGAGCAGAGGTCCTGTCAGAGCTAAATCTAATCCAGCAAATCCAGCAGAGTTCCTGTCAGAGCTAAATCTGACCCAGCAAATCCAGCAGAGTTCCTGTCAGAGCTACACTGCCAAATCTGCTCAAGACGCCAGTAGAAAAACTCCACATTTAAACATTATTACATTAATGTATTGCTTTTGTTTCTAACTTTTGCTTGATTGACTTGCCTCTTTTGTGAACAAGGAGGCTAAAATTCTTAGACACAATTTACCACACAAACTGGAGAAAGAATTCATAAATCAAACACTAGAGCTAAGACTCAGCTTTTTTGGCAATACTGCGTAGGCATCCAACTAGAATATAATTGTTTCTGTGGCTACAACTTTGGGAGGCTAGAAAATACTCTCCTGATACATTCTGAGAATAAATGGGCTGTGAGAAACCAAACCTCAGCAAGAGGAGCCAGCATACCTAAAGCGCACAAAAATAAATAATGAAATAAGATTTGAAAAATGGAATTCACAGTCTTCATTTGAAAGAATTTCTGTGTGGAAAAACTTTTTGCTCATCTATCCTCAAGTCTAACGGTGTTTCCTCTGCCCTTGTGAATCCCACAGATCTACCACTTGGCATTCACCCACCCACCATCTCCAGGCTCTTTTCTGTTTCTTGCCTACTTATCATTGGATTTTCATTTTAAATGATGTGTGTGTTTTTTTTTCTTTAAGGAAATCCTTAATTAATTTATGATGGCAAAGTTATTTCTCTGATATAATTCCATTTGAACAAACCAGCTAAATCAGATTCCATCAAAAAAATTCAAGGAAGCCTCACCCACTGGCTTCCATTTATGTGTCATTGGACACTGTCACCTGACCACTCTTGGCTTAAAAGATAATTGACTTTCTCTACCAAGGTGAAAACTCATTTTGTAATATAACATAGCAAAATTGATATTTAAGCTACAAAAAAATAAAATACAATACAGATATATATACATACAAATATGTGTGCATAATGCCCTTGCCCCAAATGTGGGCACCCGTAGTCTATCTGTGATCAAAAAGTATCCAACTGACAGCAATTGAATTGAAATGTGAAATTAGTTTCTTTAAAAAAATTCAAAAGGGGAATGGAAGTCATTACATTCATATAGACAGTAAATTATATTTAAAATAATACAACATTTAAATAATCTTTTAATCAGTTGTACAAATCTAGCCACCACAAATGCAGCCCACTAATTTATCCATTGTTTCAAGTCTGACCATAACCCCTCTCTCTACCTAGTATTTTCTATTTTTAGTGTAAAAATGATTTATTCTGTAAATTTTCTACAAATTTTCTTCGTTCTTATTATCCATTATACTGATCAACACTTATCAAAAAAAAAGCCTTAACCTTAATAAAGAAGACAGAATCTTTGTCTTTACTGTCTCATTTTTTAAATATTTTTTATTGATTTCAGGGAGGAAGGGAGAGGGATAGATAAAAACATCAATGATGAGAGAATCATTGATAGGCCACCCCCTGCATGACCCGCACTGGGGATGGAGCCAGCAACCCGGGCATGTGCCCTGACAGTGAATCGAACCATGACCTCCTGGTTCATAAGTCAACACTCAACCACTGAGCCATGCTGGCTGGGCTGTCTCAACTTTTAAAATTGGGCTCAGAGTTGAATAAACCAATATGAACTTAGAGGCCAGCTCGTTCACTCTTATAGCCTTTTATTCAAAGCATACCTAATTTTCAGAAATAGACTTATCTTTGGCTTTGTGACTTATCATTCTGTACATCACATTTACTTTCTTAGAAACATGGATGAAAAAAATCCAAAATTGGAGAACAATTATTGCAAAGCTAAATGTTATAAAACAAATGTCTTTTTTTTAAAGCACAGTTATAGATTCACTTAGTTGAATCACCTTAAGTCGATCTTAGACACTTAAGACCACCTTACTTTTTAAATATATTTTTATTTACTTCATAGAGGAAGAAAGAGGGAGAGATAGATAAAAACATCAATGATGAGAGAATTATTGTTTGGCTGCCTCCTGCATGGCCCATGCAGGATTGAGCCTGCAACCCAGACATGTACACTGATTGGGAATTAAACTATGACCTCCTGGTTTGTAGGTAGATGTTAAACCACTGAAAAACACTGGCCAGGCAAGACTACTTTTATATTATGTGTAAAGTGGAAAAACTTTTTTCATAAGACCATAATATCATCTCTCACATATGCGTTTTTAATTTTATAATATGCTAAATTAGACTTTTGCCTTTTGAATCAATATAGTTTAAAATAAGAAATCGAATCCGAGAATAAAACTTAGAATCTTAAATGTCAGTAAATATAAAACCACTCTGTCTTATTCAGGAGGCAGAAAGTCTGAGATCAGGATGCCCCTGATTGGCTTTTGGTGATGACTCTTCTTGGTTGCAGACTACTGACTTAAAATTCTTCCTTTCTCCCTAAAACTCACAACTACACTGGCAAAGCCTTTCTAAAGCAGTTCCTTTTACCCGTATATCATGGCCATCTATCAATAAAAAATTACAAGGAATACTAAAAGACAAAAACACAGGTGAAAGAGAAAGAGAAAGTAGCAGAACCAGACTCAGTTATGGTGTGTTGGTTGAAATCACCAGGCTGAAAATTTACAACTATGATTAATGTACTAAGGGCTTTAATGGATGAAGTAGACAGCATATAAGAAAAGACAGGCAATAACAGCAGAGAAATGGAACTTATAAGAAATAACCAGTAAGGAATATTAGAGATCAGAAGCACCATAACACAAATGAAGAATGTCTTTTATGGAATTACTAGAGGCCTGGTGTACGAAAAATGTGCACATGGGAGCGAGGGAGGGGAAGAGTCCCTTAGCCCAGCCTGTACCCTCTTGCAATCTGGGACGCGTTGGGGGATATCTGAAAGTCAGTTTAGGCCCAATCCTATAGAGTTGTTCAACTGCCGGTTTAGGCCCGATCCCTGTAGGACATCCCCCTTGCAATCTGGGACCGCTAGTTCCTAACCACTGGCCTGCCTGATTGCCCCTAACTTCTTGCCTGCCTCATCACCCGTAACCATTCTGCTACCTGCCTGATCACCCCTAACTGCTGGCCTGCTGGTCTGATCATCCCTAACCACCTCTGCCTCGGCCTCTGCCTTGACTTCATCTGGAAGGACATCCAGAAGGTTGTTTGGCTGTCTGGTTAATTAGCATATTACACTTTTATTATTATAGATTAGTAGACTGAGCATGGCTAAGGAAAGAATCTCTGATCTTAAGGATATCTCAAAAGAAACCTCCAAAACTGAAAAACAATGAGAAAAAAAATACTTTAAAAAAGAGCAGAATATCCAATAGCTCTGAGACAATTAAAAAGGCAGTAACTCATGTGTAATGGGAATACCAGAAAGAGAATAAAGAGATGAACAGAAGAATTATATAAAAAATAATAACTGAGAATTTCCCAAATTAATATCCGGTATCAAACCACAGATGTAGGAAGCTTAGAAAAATACCACACAGGATTAATGGCAAATAAAACCACAGAGCACACTTAGCCATATAATTTTGAAACTTCAGAAGATCAAAGATAAAAAATTCCAAAAGAACCAGAAGAAATTTTTTTAAAGCATCTTACATGTAAGGGAGCAAAGATCGGATATATTATACTTCTCAGAAACTATGCAAGCAAGAAGAGTGTAAAGTAAAACATTTAGTGTTGAGAGAAAAACATACACCAACCTAGAACTAAATAAAGAGGTATTTTTTGTTCATGGATAGGATGACTCTACTGTCAAGATATCAGTTCTTCCCAACTTGATCTATAGATTAAATGCATTCCCAATCAAAAACCTAACAGCAAAATCAGCAATTAGAAAATTTATAGCATTTAATGCACGTATTAGAAAAGAAGATATGAAATCAATCATCTAAGCTTACACCTTAGAAAACTAGTAAAAGATAAACAAATTAAATTCAAAGTAGACAGAAGAAAAGAAATAATAAAAAAAATTATAGCAGGAATCAATTAAATTGACAGTAAATTAATAGAGAAAATCAATGGGACCAAAAGCCGGTTCTTTGAAAAGATCCATAAAATGGATAAGCTTCTAGATGGGCTAAGAAAAAAGAGAAATGACACAAAGTACTAATATTAGAACTGATCCTATAAACATTAAAAGGATATTAAAGGCATAATATGAATAACTCTACGCCAATGAATTTGATAACCTAGATGAAATAGGCTGTTCCCTTAAAAGATACATCTGCAAATACACACACACACACACACCAGACTATATGAATAGGCCTATATCTATTCAAAATTAAATCAAATATTATGCTCTGTTATGCAGCAGAAACCTCCTACATCTCATGTGTGAGGGCAAGGAACATCTGTACCTTCTTCCCAATTTTGCTATGAAACTTCTGTAAAAAATATGTCTATTGAAAAAAAGAAATTTCAAATAAGAACCTAACTTCTTTGAGATTGTTAAGGAAGAGCAAAGAAATACCAAGCATGCTTCCTAGAGAAAGGGAGGAACGCACTTATTAACACTAGTGGACTCTGGGAATAATTTCTAAATCAGAGTGAGGTAACATGCAGAGGCTTCCCTTTTTATAGTCTTTTGGGGTCTTTGTCTTGCAGATATGGTTCTGCCCCCTTTCGTGGGCTTATAGGAAGGCCCCTGGTGTTCCATAATGACCTTCCTCCCTCCTCCCCCTAGGGCAGTGACAGGCCTTGAAACACCAGTTTATGGGCAGGAGGCAATGACCTTAATTATAGCTCATCAAGAATGCATACCAAGCTTGCTGGCATGAATTCCCATTGCTAGCCCCCCAAAATATCAGGGTTACATTTGAATTAGCCCTTTTTAGCCTTCTCAAGATCAAGTCTAGATACATAGATAAAATAGGGCATTAATGAAGCCTGATACACTATTATAGAGTCAGAGTAAGTAAAATTTGAAGAAATATGTAAATATAAAATGCATAAAAAGGTAGAGATGGGCTTGACATTGGATGTTTAAAGGAAGAAAATATTTTTATCTTAAGTGTAATTAAACTTGTCCCAAACAATTCCTAAATCAGTATTATAAAGGTGCTTAAGAGCACTTTGGAGATGGGGTGATTCCATGGCACCTGTACGTGTTCATTCTTCCACTCAAAGCATACTCAGTCAGTTTTAGTTTCTCTTTAATGAACTAAGTTTAATATATTTAACATATATTAAAAAACAACAACAACAAGAGAAAATATTAAAGTGCCGTGCATATGATCTAGGAAAGTATTATTTTGTAAAGCTTCCATTTTATATGTATGTGTATTGTGTCCTGCTTCAAAATATATGATGCATTTCTTTAAGTTCAATACTTGAAAGCTACTATTCTAGTCAGGTTTGCATAGTATTTGAATAGAAAGATTGATGCTGAAGAAAGGTAGCTACTATAATTGATCTGTTTCTTCTAACAGTTTGAATACGAACTGTTGTTTTTAATATATACAAATTGAATGACTCTGAACTGCCAACCAAGACTCATTATGTCCCATCCATCTTGTCTACACTTTCCTGATAAATAAAAGAATCCAGCCCTGTCTTTGCCGAAGGTATTTGTCCTTGTTAGCATTGAAAGAGGAATTTGGGGGGAACATAGGCAGACTTAGGGAATTTTTAGACTTGGGGTCCATGGAAAAACACAGGGCTACAGACTGGGAGAAGGTACATTTTCATAACACAAGGAAGCCAACTGCAGTTATAGCTCCATAAGACAAGGGAGCAGCAACAGGTATATTTCCATACGATGAGAGAACTAGAGGTAGCCAAGAAAGGTCTATATTTACAAAATAAATGGAAAAGAAGCAAGCCCAGAAGAATGGAAGGACTATGGGGGAGGAGGGCCTCAGGAATCACTATAGTAACCAATTCGAAGGGGAATATTGACCAATCAGAGGGCATATCAGGACAGCGGCACTGCAGCCTTTATAAACCATGGAAACAGGAACTCAGTGGGACTCTTCCCCCTCCCCACATGGGAGTCAGTTCTGTGAAACTCTTTCTCTCTCCCCAGGTAGGAGTCTGTACATGTTCTTCAATAAATCCCCACCTTTGCTAAACTACCCTCTGTCCGCAGATTCATTCTTCAACTCTGGTGGACAAAGAATCCGGGTTCCAGTCCAAAACTTCCATATCAGCATGATCCCACTTACAGAACAGCAGATAATGTGATCATTTGCCTGGAGGGGATTTCTAGCTTATTTCTGAGTTTCAGGGCTATTTTTGTGGGAAAACAGTGATTGACAAATGAGCCACAGTAGTAGAGTGAGGTGTGAACTACCACTGCTGGTCAGTGTGCAGGCAGAGGGTGGAAGTGCCTCTCCCTAGAGTTACATTAAGTAATGGTCCTTCCATGCCACTCACACCTGAGTCCCCTGTTAGAGAATTTCACAGACACGGCATTTTTAATTCTCCTTTTCTACACACACATCCATTTTCTCCATGCAAATGGATGATGGTGGGCAAGTTGGATGACCTATGACATCCACTTGCTGTGTGCTCCAACACATTCCTTTCCTACTGCCTCATTGAGAGGGTCCTGCTCCTCTAATGTCCAACGACTCAATCTTACTACTTTGTGATACTGGAAATTAGACATGACCATTAGCCCAGGGTGGTCATCATTGGAAGAGGGGTAGGTAAGGGGCTTCCCAAGGATGCAGTGACAGTATTGCTCTCTCCTGGCTGGTCTCCAATATCAAAAGCACCTCATGCCCCAACACTGAAATCATTCTTCCAACTATAAACTTTTCCATACCTTCAGACCTGGGATTCACAGAAAATCCCTTCTTAGCTTTCTGCAGGGTGAGAGTTACTTCTATACCTGGAGGCAACATATTTTGTGAGTCTTATCTCAACCTTCAAATTACACAGATTGATTTAAAGTTAATCTATTACTATAGATCTGTATAACTTTGGGAAGCTTGCCTAGCTTCTCTAAACTTCACGCGAGGTTATTTATGCTTAAATGTTAAAACTATAAATATACTCAAAAATTGAGTTTCTTTCATTTTATATCTAGATGTGAATAGTTGGTAGAAGCTCAATAACTAGTTGATCTGGCTTAATTTTTGTGAGAAGAATAATTTTTTTCCATTAACATCAGGCTTGATATCATCTGTTTTTGGGAAATTATCATTTTTAACTTAAGAGGAATGTCAATCAGGGAATTCATTTTAAATTTTCAGCAAAGGTAAAGTCACCAAAGATTTGTTTGAGAATAAAAAAGAAAGACAGGTAAATAAAAAGGTGTAATGTTTTATAATATGTCCAATAAGAATATATGTTTATGGGAAAAAGACTGAAATACACTGTGCTTTCGAGAGTGACTGAGATGAATTCTTCCAATAAGAATGACAATTACTAAAAATACCAGTCCGGGTTGTTATATTTCTGTCTAGTCTCCTGAAGATAAGATTTTTATTTTTTTTTAAACAGATGGCTATTTTAATTTTCTGGGTGAGTTGTTACAGCTATCACCTTTTTGGACTTTCTCTTCCCCCTAACCTCCCCTAAAAAAAAAAAAGTGCAATCTATTGAATTATGTTCTCATGTCTCTCCTGAAAATGCTATAATAGGGGATCATATGGCTTACCTTGACCTAAAGGTAGAGGGTGGTAAATGCAGTTGTTTACATTTTGCAATGGATGGTGGTAGCTAGAGCTAGCATTGTCACATATGGAATACTAGGGACCTGGTACACAAAAATTTGTGCACTCGGGGGGTGGGGGTCCCTCAGCCCAGCCTGTGCCCTCTTGCAGTCTGGGACACCTCGAGGGGGGGGGGATGTCCACCTGCTGGCATGCCTGGCCAGCCTGCGTGAGGGGCTGAGGGGCATTTTCAGGCTGCCAACAGCCCCTTCAGGGTTCGTGCACTGAGGGGTGGGAGGGCTGGTGAGTGCAGGCCTGGACATTTCCCACCGGAGGGCCCACGATCGCATACGCCTGGTGGGCCCCCACCACTGAGGGGACACACCTGGCACAGAGCTGGGTGGCGAGCCAGGGGCAGATGCTGGTGCAGGATCCCTCGGTGGGGCCCTGCTGCTGAGCAAACACACCCGGGGTGGAGCCGGGCAGTGGACTGGCTTCAGATTCTCTGCACTGTGCAGCAGACACTCCCACATGCCCTGTGAAGGCCCCTGGGGGGCGGATGAAGGTAGCGGACCCTGGACTGGTGCTCCCACATGCCCCCAAGGAGGCCCTCAGGGGGCAGAGCCAGGCAGCGGACTCAGGATGGCTGCTCCTGCAAGCTCCGTGGAGGACCTGCTCTCCCGCTCACCTGGTGAAGGCCCCCAGGGGGCAGAGCCAGGCAGTGGACCCAGGCTGGGCGCTCCTGGATGCCCTGAGGAGGCCCCAAGCCGCCCCCCCCCCCACTGAGCTGACACACCTAGCACAGCTATCCTGGCTGCAGAGGCTCCCATTGCAGAGCCACCCTGCCAGCCTCCATCTTGGCTGGGTTAATTTGCATACAGCTGCTCTGATTGGCTGGTGGGCATGGCTTAGGTGTCTCGGGTAATGGTCAATTTGCATATTACTCTTTTATTATATTAGATGCTGCTTTGTAATAATCTTTTGTATCAGAATTAGAACATTAGGAGCAAACTACATAATGCTGATCAAAATAGTGTTAGTTCCCATAGGGTCTGGAAAGAATCCGAGCTAGCCCTTTCCTCTGAGTTTTTGTAGATTTTTAAAAAAATGGGTAAGAAAAGTTATTTTTCAATTTTACCAATCTCTTTGCCACAGCCGCCTGAGTACCTAAAGTTTCACTTTTAAAGATTTATTTGCAAATCATAAAGATCTTTAGGTTTCAGGTATCTTTAGTTAAAATGAAAAAAGCCCTTTCTAAGCATAATACATTGACTTTTATCATCACCCAACACCTGTAAGGATTTTCCCCTCATAGGATTAATAAGGGTGCAGACAAGGGACTAGTAATTGTAATGACAGGTATGTAGGAGTGACAGCATGAGAACTGGAGGCATAGGGATGTTGGTCTGAAAAAGAAAAGTTACAGGAATTGGGAAAGAAAAGCCCAAACCAAGTGTCATACTGGATTAGGGTTTTTGTTTATTCTGAATATAGAATTTCCTTGAGCTTTGTGAAATAAACCATACCTTCCCATCCAATACCATATCTCTGCATGTTTTGGCTGTGATTTTCTCTCTCCTTGTTTGTCTATCATCTGATTCTACCTACTTTCTCGCTTCTAATTTTTTTTCCCACAATATCTGGTCTATTATCAAAACCCACTCTTGTTTTGCAGGTTTATGCTTCATAAATGTTACCTTTCTGTTACATCAGTAGAATTGCTGAGAGGATGGGGAATGAATGTTTGCTCTCAGTCTGTCATTTTGAGTCAGGCCACTGATGGTTTTTATTTACTCACGTTTGTATTATTTCTATTAGATCTTTTAAACCACACTGGTATTGGGATATTCACTGTAAATCTAGAACCCAAGCATTTGTATTTACCTCTCAATATAAACATTATTTTTCTTTCCATGGGAGAATTATTGATTGGTTTTATGCAAACTGAAATTTTAAAAATCTCATTTATATCAGAAATAGAGGGTATATAATATTTGGTTCTTCTTTCCTGCCTAACAATAAATTTAAATTTATTCATGCTCCAGAATGCTATTTTGTACCAGCATAACCCCTTAACATGTGGGAGAAGGCTAACTTGTTTTCATTAGGAAACAAGTTAGGTGTGTTTTTTTCAAATGCCATAAGTAGTCCCATTAGAATTTCTGGTTCATAGAAATGAAAAAAACAAACAAACAAATGAAAAAAACACACAATTATAGTGCCCCCAGTATTATTTCCTAAGGCAAACTTAGTAGTAGAGAAAGATTATCAGTTTGCATGCATGTGTGGACAAAAGTGCCCAATGATTGTTTGCTGAATCAGTTAGCAAGAATCAGTTGAAACAAATGTAAAATGTAAAGGAGACTAAGGATTTCAAAAGTGAAAAAAATATACAAAAGAGATCACACAGCTTTTGTCTTTCATTTCAATTCAATTTTGTTTGATTTAAAAAAATGTTTTCAAGGATCTCAATTCTATTAGCTCTAGGAAAATGCTTTATAGCTCTTAAACTTCAGTAGCAGGGCTGCAGAAAGGGAAGAATTAATGAATTTACAATGAAATGATATATTTTTTAAAACATTTCCCCTCAGTATAACTTTACATTTTGCAATATTTCAGTCATTCAGAAAAGTACAGGGAATAATATAAAAAAGACCTATGTACCTACCAACCGCATTGGACAACTATTGACATTCTGGAATACCTACTGCATATCTCTATCTTTCAATGTGTAAAAGGTTAAGAGAGGACAGTGAGTGGGTTCTGTCCTACACCCCCAAGAGGCTCATTTAGTTTCTATTAACTAAAGGATAAAAAGTTCCTGGCAGCATCGGGTGATTCTGACCTGGAGCCTGGCAGGCCTGTGGGTTCTACCTCACTTATCACTGTTTTACTTCCATTTCCTCAAAGATCCTTGTTGTGCTTCTGAAAATAGCTAAGTCTTCATAATTTTCACTTTTCATATTAAAGTTATTACTATTTACGTATTAGGGGAGGAAGAGATCCTCAGAATGTATACTTGCTTGTGTTTGTGTGGGTTGAAATATTGGGAAAACAATTTTCAAATTGTATCACTGAAATATGTTTAAATATATGTAAATGTTTATGTCTATATATGTGCTTATATTTTATATTTTCAAGGCTTATAACAAAGTTCTCAATTTAATATTTAAAATTTTATTTTCGTAAATCATCAGTTGAAAAACATATTAAGTCCCAGAAGCATTTGTCCATTCTCAAGTAAGGAAATATGTGTTGATTTTATATTTCTTGAGGTATTTGAATACAAATAAATTGCAGGACACTCCCCGTGAAATGTGAAAGATTCCACTCATTTTCATATTGAGCAATTACTTGCTTACGTTTATGACACTGAAAGTGCTATTCTCACTGAAATAAATAGTGCCATCTACTGGTTGAACTTTTGTCATAAAGACGGAGTCCAGAAAAAGGAGTTTGTTGGGAGTTCACATTGCTCCTAATTTGATTCCCTGCCTTCACCCTCATTGAAGAACTAGGAGTAGAACTTTGACCCAAAACACTTAGCAGTTTCAGTTCAATGATGATACCATCCTTATGAGTGACTGCGGCCGTGGGGACTTGGAACTAGCTGTATGTGAGTGGATAAACAAGAATTTTTTTTAAATAGCACATTAGCTTTCTCTAATTCTTTTAAAATTATTTTCTTCAGTGGAAAACCTCTATTGGAATGTAATAAATTAAAGGTACTGAGTAGTCTTTAGTATTATGTAACACTAAAGGCCCGGTGCACGTGATTCGTGCACTGTGGAGGAGGGGGGTTCCTCAGCCCCGGCCTGCACCCTCTTGCAGTCAGACATCTCTCTCACAGTCCAGGGCTCTCACAGGCTGGAGCTCTTGCAGTCCAGGTCCCCTCTCTCCTTCCTGCCCGCCGGAGGCGGGAGAGTCTCCTGCCACCACTGCTGTGCTTGTCAGCCGTGAGCCGGGCTTCTCACTGGGCAGCGCTTCCCGTGTGGGAGCACAGTGACCACCAGGGGGCAGCTCCTTCATTGAGTGTCTGAACCCTGGTGGTCAGTGCACACCATAGCGACCAGTAATTCCACCATTAGGTTGATTTGCATATTGCACTTTTATTATATAGGACAAGAAGAAACATTTTAGCTTCTGGAATAAGGTGGCCAGGTAGATTGATGTGCATGTTATTACATCCATCCTTAATGACTTCCCTTCTAGAAGACTGGCACTGGGCCTGGGGTTGTTTAGTATCTTTGTCAGCTTGAAGCTCAGTAGTGAGTGCGAAGGAGGAAGCAGGTAACACGAGAAAACAGCTTAGTTAGATGGCAATGATATAACCCAAATAAAAGCTTAGTTTATAGGTTAATGTATTAGGGCTTTAGAATACAATGTAACATTCCTATAAAAATAATGCCATTAAATAGCTTTCTAAAGATAGGCTTATCCAGTCAGAGAAAGACAAATACCATATAAATTCACTTATATGTGAAATCTAATAAACAAAATAAACTAGAGAACAAAATAAAAACAGACTGATAGCTATCAGAGGGGAAGAGGAGGGGAACTGGGTGGAAAAGGTGAAGGGATTAAGCAAAAAACAAAAACACAAAAAACCCACAACCTTATAGACAGACATCAGTCTGGTGATTAACAGAGGGAAAGGGGCAGAAGGGATAGAAGAGGGTAAAGGGGGATAAATAGTGATGAAAGGAGAATTCACTTGGAGTGGTGAACACAATACAGCATACAGATGATGTATTATGGAACTGTATCCCTGAAATCTATTGTTTTATTAACTTATATCACCCCAATAAATTCAATAAAAATTAAGTGGAACAATTATAAAAAAGGATAGGCTCATCATATCTCGTTGGATTTCATTTCAGTCAGCAGACTCAAATCCCACACCTTGATAATTACCCTCCAGAGTCTGCAACACCTAAAAGGGCTTCCATTGTTCACTGAACCCTAAGATTATAGGAAACCTTAACATTTAGATTAAGCAATAATATCTTTTCTAAACAACAAGTGCTAACAAGGATGTGAAGAAAAAGGAACCTTTGTCCACTGCTGGTGGGAATGCAGACTGGTGCAGCCACTGTGAAAACAGTATGGCGTTTCCTCAAAAAATTAAAAATGGAACTCCCATTTGACACAGTGATCCCACTTCTAGGACTATATCACAAGAACTCAGAAACACCAATCAGAAAGGACATATGTACTCCTATGTTCATAGCAGCACAATTTATACTAGCTAAGATTTGGAAACGGCCTAAGTGCCCATCAGCAGATGAATGGATTAAAAAACAGTGGTACATCCTCACAATGGAATACTATGCTGCTATAAAAAAGAAAGAACTCTTACCATTCCCAACAGCTTGGATGGACCTAGAGAGCATTATGCTAAGCAAAATAAGCCAGCTGGAGAAAGATAAATATCTCATGATCTCCTTATTTGTGGAATATAATGAGCAACATAAACTGATAAACAAAAATAGATCTAGAGACACAGAAGCATGGTACAGACCATCAAACTTCAGAGGGAAAGCAGGAGAGGATGAGGGGGGATAAGGGATCAACCAAAAGACTTGTATGCATGCATATAAGCATAACCAATGGACACAGACACTAGTGGGTTGAGGGCATGTGGGGGTGGCCGGGGAGAGGTCAATGGGGGAAAAAGGAGACATAAGTAATACTACATGCAATACTGTAAACAATAAAGAATTCAAAAATAATAATAACATCTCTTCTAGGCAATAAATTCCACATTACAATCCCCAGATATAATCAGCTGCAGCTCTCTAGAGTCATAACTAAAAGGCTGATTAGCAATCAATCAAATAAATCTCAGATTAGAGAAACTCTCAGACCCAATGTCACTTTTAAGGTTGATGTTTTAAAACGCAACTTTCTAGTAAAGCAAATCCTAATTTTATTTTCAAAATTATTTTAGAAAGCAAAATTATGCATGAATTTAAAAGAAAAATTTAAAAATATTTTCCCTTAGTTCATGACCATCAGGTTTAAAAGTCATGAATGTGCATGGTAAATAAAATATTAAAATTAGCTGCTTTTGTAATTAAACCTTGATAATTCTGATCACTTCATCACTAAAGACATAGATTGATATTTGAAGGAAAAAATCATTTCATTATTTTGGTCTTATGAAGATGATGATAAAGCTTAGCTTGCTATATTATTAAAGCTGACTGAAATATGAGGCAAATATTAAAACATAAGAAGAGAAATATTTAAAGAACAAATGTAATAACTACATTTCCATCAAATGCTAAGAGAAAAAAATGTATTAAATGCCTGATGGGTTAGCAAATGAGGGTCAGAACAATCAGACTCGATTTTTCCATCCAAGGGAGAAAATATGAGTAGCCTGAGCAGTCAACACTGCCTAGTATCACAGTGGGAAACGTTTGGCTGTGCTGCACAATTCACAATCCGGTATTTGCTACTCAGGCTAAAGAGCCCCCACAGGCAACGTGAAATTAAAAGTTGGTCCAGAATATCATTAACTCGAATGGTACGAAAGCTGGTGCTATCACTGCTCAAGCTAAGCAATCAGCATAATGACTGTCCAGGTTTTCCAGTAAAATCATTTTCTATATGGTGATGAGAGCTTTGGCTGACAGTGTGAGGTAGCACTACAGCTTCTAGAGATAAATGTAATAATCATAAACACTAATGGAAATTGTAATGGTAAGAGGGGAGAGAAAAAGGGCTTTTCTCAAGTAATATGTATAAATGTTTGTGTCAGCCATGGAAAGCCAATGAGAAATCCTTATTTGATGACACTATAATTTTTCTTCATCAAGTGAAATTAAAAATAAAGTAGTTAAGGGTCTGTTATTTTAAAATGATGCAAATGAAACAAAATAATATGGGATGAGCCTTTAAATAATATTTCTTTGGGGGATCGGGATGTTGGCAAATGAGGTTGTGAGTTAGAGAAACTATATTTATTTGGTTTCTAACTAGTTTTCTTGATTTTGCAGCAACTAAATTCTCACTATGAGCCACCCACCAACCACGACTTTTTGCTCTTCACCTTTGTTATTAACTGAGTTGCATGTTCCCCAAATTTATATATTGAACCACTAACTCCAATGTGATTGTATTTGAATATTGGGTTGTTACGAAGGTAATTAAGGTTAAAGAAGGTCATACCATAGGCCCCCAATTCTATAAAACTGGTCTCCTTATAAGAAGAGACAACAGAGCTCAATCTCTTTCCCTGCATGTGCCAGAGCACAGGCCATGATCTACAAGCCAAAACGAGAGTTCTCACCAGAAATCAAACCCGCAGACACCTCAACCTTGGGCTTCCAATTTTCAAAATCTTAAGAAAACAAATGTTTAAATCATTTGTGGTATTTTGTGATGGCACTATGATCAGACTGCCATAACAAAATACCCCTCCACAAAAAAAAAAAACAAACCCCAAAACCCAAACAACCCCAAGTTATTGTAATTATGCATAAATAACACAAAAGGTAAAGTATCAAACAAAAACCATTGGGAGAAATTCAAAATTATTCAAAAAAGTGACTAACACTTAATCTGGCTACTCTACTTGTTCTATTACTCCTCCTATCCTCCCTTCCTGCTTCTTTTTCATTTTATTATTATTGCTATTATTATTATTATTAACATACAGTGCAATGAACTTCAATAGTGGTCATATTAGCTCTGGAGTCCCCTCCTCAGGTTTTAAAAATGTAATAATGTGGGAACTAATTTTTGTAAATCATCTACTATGGACTATTCTATGTTTTTGATACATGATATATTGTCCTCAACTTCTGAATTGTCATGTCTACTTTAAATATAAGATAAGAAAAATAAATTGTTCAAGGTTATACACTTAGTGCTTTGAAGAGCTAAATCTACACATTTATAGCTCCTTGTAGATTCTGTGGCCTGTTCACTATTCCATTATGCCTCAGGAGCACAATTTGCCCAGTGCTCCAAAAAATAAATCAACTGCCCAGTTTCCAAATTTGTGTGCTTTCCCTGAGCTTATCTGTTAGCCCATTTAGTTAGAAGGCAGCATTAATGGGGCCATGCAAAGAAAAAAAGATCAAGTGCTCCCTTAAATATATAATAATATGTCTTAAAAATAATCAACACTTTATTGCAAATTACAGAATTTCTTCCTAATATTCATTTTTGATTTTTTAATGCTGCTAAATTATCAATTTCTCTAAATTGATTTGATTTTTTTCAAAAAATAGTAGATGTTTTAAAAAATTTTATCACTACAAAAGAATGTAAAAAAAACCCACAATAATTGTGCAACCAAAATTTTTCATTTTATATTGATAGATTGTGATTAGGGGAAAAAGAAAAAAAATAAATCAATTGTTTCTTCTATTCTAAAAATAAGTAATGATCAAGTTTAAGAGAAAAATGTTGTAGTTTATTTAAGTTTTATTTAGAGAAAACTCAATGAGTTGTAAAATATAATTTTATGTAAAATAGTTAAACATTTAGATATTTATGTTGAAATATTGATCATAAGTTCAAAGCTATCAACAATACCTGAACTATATAAGCTGTTGTATTTTATTTTATTTTATTTTATTTCATTTCATTTTGTGGAGTGTGCAGACGATATAGTTCTAAAATAATTTGGTGATAATGAGTGTCTCTCTAATACAATGTAACAATTATTTTCTGCATATTCCTTTAGTTTTTTGTTTTTATGTTTTTTTTCATTTACTTTTAGATCTTTCCCCTATTGTCTTATTATTCCCATTCCTTCTGAGTGGCTTTATGGTTGTATTGGGACAGGCAAGGGCCTAAAAGATATCAATTGCTCCACTTACTTGCAAACTAATGAAAAACATACAAACTCCTTGCACTTTATTATAGCACCTAAGCAGTACCTCAAGAGAAGATGTAAGTTCTGTGGACAATGGAACAAAGCCTGGCCATGACCTAATAAACATAAACCCAAAGTATAAACTAAAACTAAATTATATTTAGATTATCTATTCAAGTATTTTTATCTCAGAGCTTAATGTTTATTGAAAAAAAATACAGCATAGGGAAGCTAATCTAATAAAAGCGTAATATTGAAATTGACCGTTTCTTTGAGACACCTAAGCCATGCCCACCAGACAATCAGAGTGACTGTATGCAAATTAACCCAGCCAAGATGGAGGCTGGCAGTCACGGAGCTGCTAGAGTAAACAGGCCGCTTCTGTTGCAGCAGGAGTAAAACTGTTTGCCAGCCGTCTGGGCTTCTCCCAGCTCCAGGCAATAACATATTTGCAACATTGTCTCAATTATAGAAGCAAACAGACTACTAAGGCAACATTCTTTCAATTATAGAAGCCACAAGCTGAAGCAGACAGGAGGCTTCATTACCTGCCTAGGACTCAGCTTAAAGGAACAGTGTATCAATTATAGAAGATAAAAAAAAACCCAGAAACCTGCTTTCAGCCAGCCTTGCTGGGACATTGGGTCAATGGGAGCTGTGGGCAGCCTGAAAGCCTGAAAACAGACCTCAGTCCATCACCCAGGCTGGCCACACCCCAATGGGGTGAGGGATCCCACTGGGGGGCTTGGCCAGCCTGCAAACAGCCATAAGCCCCTCACCCAGGCTGGCCAGGTACCCCAGTAGGGACCCAAAACCTGAAGGGGCTGTGGGAAGCCTGAAAACAGCCCTCAGCCTATCACCCAGGCTGACCAGGTATGCCAGCAGGTGGGCATCCCCAGAGGGGTCTGTGAGAGGTTACAGGTCAGGCTGAGGGATCTTCCTAGTGCACAAATTTTTGTGCACCGGGGCTCCTAGTATAGTCAATAATATTGCAATAACTATGTAGGATCCTATGTATGGAAATATCATGGGAAATACTTTTAAAAGTATATGATTGTCTAATAACTATCCTGCACATCTGAAACCAATGCAAAATAATACTGAAAGTAAACTAATATTAAAACTTTAAACAAAATTTTTTAATGTTTATAGATTTACCCATTGACGAAATTCGTGCACAGGTGTGTGTGTGTGTGTGTGTCCCAGTCCAGCCTGTACCCTCTCCAATCTGGAACCCCTCAAGGTCTGTCGGACATCCCTCTCACAATCCAGGATTGCTGACTCCTAACCACCCACCTGCCTGCCTGCCTGATTGCCCCTAACTGCTCTGCCTGCCAGTCTGATCAACCTCTAACCATTCCCTTGCAAGCCTGAATGACACCTAACTGCTCCCCTGTTGGCCCAATTACCCTCAATTGCCCTCCCCTGCTGGCCTAGTCACTCCTAACTGCCCTCTCCTGCAGGCCTGGTTTCCACCAACTGCTCTCCCCTGCAGGCCTGGTCCCCCCCCAACTGCCCTCCCTTGCAGGCCTAGTTCCCCCTTACTGCCCTCTCCTGCAGGCCTGGGTCCTCCCCAACTGTCCTCCCCTGCAGGCCTGGTTCCTCCTAACTGCCCTCCCCTGCAGGCCATCGTGTGGTGGCCATCTTGTGTCCACATGGGAGTGGCCAACTTTGACCACAAGGGGATGGCCATCTTGAGTGTTGGAGTGATGGTCAATTTGCATATTACTCTGTATTATATAGGATTTGAATATGTTATCATCCTATTATAGCAGAAGCCACATTCCCACATGAGTTAAAATAGGTCAGATGGCAAGATCTGGAGCATGAATGCAGTTATAATGAGTTTTCACAGAAAGCCACATGCAACAGAATGGGGTGATTCCATTCACTGTCTGTACTGAGCCTTCTAAAAGTTATATATATATATATATATATATATATATATATATATATATATCCCACATTCAAAGGCTGTTAAATCGCATTGTTTACCCATATCTTCTTCAGAAAAAAATCACTTCTGTCATGGTAAATAACCTGCTTACCTATTTATAATGGTCTGGCCCTCTAGCAACTTCAGCGTGAAATTATAGTTAATTTGCCTACAAATGTCAGGTGATCATAATAATATGGCCACTCAGTGTATATTGATGTTGCATAGGTTAATACAACAAAGTTTCTTCTTTTTAATAGTTGTACATTAAATCTTTAATTTTTTATTGAATTTATTGGGATGACATTGGTTAATGCAATTAAGTAAGTTTCAGTGTACAATTCTATATTACATCATGTGTATATTATACTGTGTGTTCAACATCCCAAGTTGTCCCCTTGAAATAAAGTTACAATCTCTCTTTAATAAAGTTAATTCTGTAACTTTATAGTTTACTTTAAAACTTTTAAAAATTTTGAAATGAATGCAAAAAAAATAATACACAGTAAGCAAACTAAAACAGATAAAACATTCAAGTAATGTACATTGGCCTCAGAATATATATTTCAAGTCAATCAGGTAAATATTTTTTAAGTCCCTAGTGTTGTGTCAAGGAATGTACTGGTCTAAGTAATTTAGGTTAATTCTGTCTTGGAGCAGTATCCTTCAATTCCTGTGGTGATTTGAGGGATTGCTGTCAAAAGATGGATATAATTTAGGGATATGCCATAGTTTGGTTTTGGCCTCTGCATTTGGCCAAAATCTAATATTGGGATTCATATTTGGACTTACCTAATGAAAGTCCAAATGCCTACTGCAACATTTTTTTCTGGTATAATCAACATGCATGTAATCAATCAAACAGGTTACCATCATATATAAGCAAATAAAATCAGTGATATAAACAAGGAACAAGAATATATACTTCAGCCCTCCAACACCTCTCCCCTCTAACAGCTATCAGCCTGTTTCTGTATCTATGAGTCTCTTTCTATTTTATTTGTTAGTTTATTTTGCTCGTTAGATTTCACATATAAGTGAAATCATATGATACTTGTCTTTCTCTGACTGGCTTATTTCCCTTAGCATATACTCTCCAGATCCATCCATGCAGTTGCAAAGGGTAACATTTCCTTCTTTTTTTTACAGATGAGTAGTATTTCATTGTGTAAATGTACCACGAGTCTTTTTATCTATTCATATACTAATGGACACTTGGGCTGCTTCCAAATCTTGGCTATTATAAATAATGCTTCAATGAACACAGGAATGCATGTATTATTTTGAATTAGTATTTGAGATTTCTTCAGATATATTCCCAGAGAGGAGGGATTAAGGAAAAAAAAAAAAAAGGGAACTCATGGACACAGACAACTATCTGTATTTGCAATGGAAATTTATTATAAAATACAAAAATGCAAGTATCTTGTCATTAGTTTCCTGTATGATTCAAACCCCAGGGAAGTGCTGGTCATCTGTACAAACTAGAGAAATTATAACCAGAAATAAAAAGAGGGTTATGAGCATGACTGTAGTACAGCATTGTCATTTATTTCTTTCTCTTGAGACTTCTAATTTGTTAGGAAATCATGAGCTGGTGCTTTTTTTCCCAGATTCCAGCTTCATGTTCTAATTAGCACTAGTGTCTTATTGGTTTTCATTCAATGCACCAAAGTAAATGCTGAGCAAGACACTTTAAGGCAAAAACAGAATTTATCTTTTCATTACCTTTATGTCACTTTTTTACTTGCATCTTCAAAGTAAAAGAGAAACCTAATTAGCCACTGAGTATGAACTAACAGATTTTAAACAATCCAAAAGTCCAGTTAGAGTTAAGATAGAAAGAGTCGTAGTCTCACTATACATCCCTTTTCTGGGCACTGTGTGCCATTTATGAAGCTAAGATATATATATATTAGATTTTATATATGTATATAGGTTCAAAGGGTTTAACCAAATTGACTGCAGTTAATAAGTTAATAACAGTGAGCATGAGGTTTGAATCTGAGAGTTGTTTTTTTGTTTTTTGTTTGTTTGTTTTTTGTTTTTACCTCAAAGCTCATGTAATAGCCATGAAATGAGGGCAGAATTAGCTCATTGGTACCTGAGTAACTAGATTGAGAATAATGTTGATCTCAAGTGAAACAAGTGGGCTGCCAGGAACCAAGCATCTCCCCAAGGCACTCTGCCTCTGACCATCTTGAGACAAACACAGTGAGGGCCAATGATCAGAGTGCTTTCTTCTGAAATTCCCATCTTGTTTGACTTTCTGGTCTTTGACTCCATTGCCAATTTCTATCCAGTAAGATCTGCTCCCTAACCCCTTCTTTTGCAATGGATTCATACTTTCTTTCACCCTTATCAGCTACATTTTGGTCCCTTTTCTCTGGAATATCTTGAATCGCCTGGATTATAACACTGAGTTCTAGTGCTGTTCACAGGGTTTTAGAAATTTAGATTATAATATTCCTAATTTTCATGAAGAATTTCCTGAAAATAAGAATTCCATTTCTATTTCTCTCCCATGCAGTTAATTAAATCAGGATTCTGGGGATGAAGATAAAACACCCTATTCTGGATTCTGATCAACAAAAGAACAGGTTCCTTTTAGAATTATACGGGAATGTCTCAATCACATATACAATTTTACTCCTTTTTTTTCCAGAAATCAGAATTGAGTAAAGTTAAAATCAGCAAATATCTCTATGATGATCCAGAGAGGAGAAGCATAATGTAGGATAAAAATTAAAGGCCTAGTTCTTAGTCTTAAGACACTCAACTTACATAAGTTGTTAATGTCATTTGAGAAAAGGATATAAATGATCGCTAAAGTCTTTAAAAGTTATAATAGTATATGACAATATACTTCTAACTAGCAAAAGGGAAGTCTAAAGATTAGAAGTATAAAGGAGTAGGCTGACTAACCAGGCCTCTAGTCAAGTAAGTGCACCCAGTTAATATTATATGATGGTATACTTATAACTAGGTCAATCTTATTTTATTTACTCCTTAAGTTTCAACTTGACATGTTAAATTATGTTGCTATTCTTAATAACTGATAATGGAAAATATTAAGAAATGCTAGCAAAGATCTTTCAATGCTTTAGTAGAAAGATTATACTAGAAAAATCTACTAAGAGAAAATGTTTCAAAGAGTCTTGAACTTGAGTCCCAAGCTAATTAGATCACATGTGATCCCATTTATGAGTTTAAGTTTAAGAAGTTTAAGATGAACTTTTTATTGATTAGAAATATAAATTTTATTACACAAATTAAAAGCATTTAAATTGAAATAAAATTTACCATTCTACATAATAAAACCCTAATATGCAAATTGATTGAATGGAGAAACAACCAGCCGCTATGATGTGCACTGACCACCAGGGGGCAAATGCTAGCTCCTGCATTGAGCTTCTGCTCCCCCCCCCCCCCCAGAGGGAGGTGACCAGTGGCAATAGCAGGAGGTGGGGCTGGCCAGCGGATGGTGCCAGGCTGCTAGCCAAGGCAGATGCCAGTGGGGGCTCCCCAATTGCCCACCTGCCAGTTGCCCCACAGATCAGTCCTGATCACCAACCAGGCTAGGGACCTACCCTATATATTGAGGACAGTCTCAGATTTACAAATTAAACCCTGGCAAGGCTACTCCAACACTGGAAAAAAAACCACAAGATGATGCAGAGATGACATGCATGGATTCCGCCTTGCACATTTTGTGGTCAGCCCTGATTCTGACACTTATAACTGTGTGACAAAGCTAATTACTTAACTTTTCTCTGCTTCAGTTTTTCCACCCATAAGATGGGGGAAATGGTATTACTGCCTCAAGAGGATCATGTTATGTACTACTTTTTATAATCAGGGCAAAAAAAAAAAAAAAAGTAGCTGCCCATACAACAGCAAGATGCCTTTCACCTGTATGAAAAGTATGGTCACTAGTGCATGCAGCGTCCTAGATTGTGAGAGGACACAGGCTGGGCTGAGAGACCCCCCTGACCCCCATGCATGAATTTTGCACACCAGGCCTCAAGTAAAAT
>PVJC01005961.1:9222-56910 GCA_004026665.1 Murina feae | reverse complement strand
GCTGGATGCCTTCTCAGGCGGGAGGCTCCCAAGATGGCGGAGGCCGCAGCCCTGGAGAAGCCTCACACCAGGGCTGCGGCCTCCGCCATCTTGGCTGGGCTAATTTGCATACAGCCGCTCTGATTGGCTGGTGGGTGTGGCTTACCCTGTCTCGGAGAAACGGTTAATTTTAATATTTCGCTTTTATTAGTATAGATATGTGTGTGTATATATATGTGTGTGTGTGTGTGTGTGTACATATCTAATATAATAAAAGAGTAATATGCAAATTGACCGTTACCCGAGACACCTAAGCCACACCCACCAGCCAAGCCACGCCTCCCAGCCAACCAGAGCGGATGTATGCAAATTAGCCTAGCCAAGAGGCTTCTGCTGCAACTGTCTGCCTAGGCTGGCTGAGCCTCTGCTCACGGCCACGCCCACCAGCCAAGCCATGCCTCTCAGCCAATCAGAGTGGCTGTATGCAAATTAACCCAGCCAAGATGGAGGCCAGCAGCCCTGGAGCTAGAGCAAACCAGAGGCTTCTGTTGCAACTCCCTGCCTAGGCTGGTTGAGCCTCTGCTCACAGCCAGGCCCACCAGCCAATCAGAGCAGCTGTATGTAAATTAACCCAACCAAGATGGAGGCTGGCAGGGTGGCTCTGCACTGGGAGCCTCTGCGGCTGGCATATCTGTGCCAAGTGTCAGCTCAGTTGGGGGGGTCCAGCCTGGGGCCTCCTCGGGGCATCCAGGAGCGCCAGTCCCAGGACCACTGCGTGGCTCCACCCCCCAGGGGCCTTCACCAGGTGTGCGGGAGAGCAGGTCCTCCACAGGGCTTGCAGGAGTAGCCATCCTGGGTCCCCTGCCTGGCTCCACCCCCCAGGGGCCTCCTCGGGGCAACCAGGAGCACCCGTCTGGGGTCTGCTGCCTGGCTCCACCCCCCAGGAGCCTCCGAGCAGAGTCCAGGAGTGCCTGTCCTGGGTCCACTGCCTGGCTCTGCCCCCTGGGGGCCTCCCCAGGGAGTGCAGGAGCAGCCATCCTGGGTCTGCTGCCTGGCTTTGCCCCCTAGGGGCCTCCTTGGGGCGTCCAGGAACGCCTGTCCTGGGTCTGCTACCTAGCTCTGCCCCGGGGGCCTCCACAGGGTGTGCGGGAGCGTCTGTGGCACCGTGCAGAGAATCTGAAGCCAGTCTGCTGCCCAGCTTTACCCTGGGTGTGTTTGCTCAGCAGCAGGGCCCCAACGAGGGATCCTGCACCAGCGTCTGCCCCTGGCTAGTCACCCAGCTCTGCGCCAGGTGTGTCCCCTCAGTGGTGGATCGTGGGCCCTCCGGTGGGAAACGTCCAGGCCTGCACTCACCAGTCCTCCCACCCCTCAGTGCAGGAACCCTGAAGGGGCTGTGGGCAGCCTGAAAATGGCCCTCAGCCCCTCACCCAGGCTGGCCAGGCATGCCAGCAGGTGGACATCCCCCTCCTCCCCAAGGTGTCCCAGACTGCAAGAGGGCACAGGCCAGGATGAGGGACCCCCACTCCCCCCCCCCCCCGAGTGCACAAATTTTTGTGCACCTGGCCCCTAGTATGTATATATGTGTGTATATATATGTGTCTATACACACACACACACATACACACACTCACTAGAGGCCCAGTGCACAAAATTTGTGTAAGAGTAAGCCTTCCTTCCCCTGGCTGCTGGCACCAGCTTCCCTCTGGCACCTGGGTCCCAGGCTTCCCTCTGGCCACTGGCAGGCACCCGGGACCCTTGCAGCCGGCTTCATCGGGAAGGTCGTCTGGAAGGACACCTGGAAGGACGTCTGATCTAATTAGCATATTATTCTTTTATTATAGACTAGAGGCCCAGAGCACTCGGCCTCTAGTCTATAATAAAAGAATAACTTGTGCACTCGGGGGGGTCCCTCAGCCTGGTCTGTGCCCTCTCATGGTCTGAGACCTTTTGGAGGATGTCCACCTGCTAGCTTAGGCCCGCTTCCTGGAGGATCAGGCCTAAACTGGCAGTTGGACATCCCTCTGGCAGCCTGGGAGACCTCGGGCAATGTCCACTTGCCAGTGGGGAGCAGGCCTAAGCTGCAGTCGAATATCATTAGTGCTGCTGAAGAGGCAGGAGAGGCTCCCACCACCACCACTGTACTGGCAGCCATCAGCCTGGCTTGTGGCTGAGCAGAGCTGATCACCAGGAGGCAACTCCTGCTTTAAGCATCTACCCCTTGGTGGTCAGTGTGTGTCATAGCAACCAGTCATTCCCAGTGGTTTTGCTGTTAGGGTCAATTTGCATATTACCCTTTTATTATATAGGATAGAGACTTGGTGCATGGTTTGGGGCCAGCTGGTTTGCCCTGAAGGTTTGTCCCATATCAAGGTGGAGGTCCCACTGGGGTGCCTGGCCAGCCTGGGTGAGGGGCTGAGGGCCATTTTCAGGCTGGCCACACCCTCTTCAGGGTGGGGGGGGGCGCTGCTGGGGTGTCTAGCCAGTCTGGGTGAATGGCTGATGGCTGTTTTCAGGCTGGTCAAGCCCCCCAGTGGGGACCCTCACCCTATGAGGGTATGGCCAGCCTGGGTATGTGGTTGATGACTGTACGCAGGCTGGCCAAGCCCCCTAGCATGGACCCTCACCCCATGAGGATTTTGCCATCCTGGGTGAAGGGCTGATGGCTGTTTGCAGGCTGGCCACAGCCCCCAGCGACCCAAGCTCCCAGCGAGGCTGGCTAGAAGCAGGTATCTAAGATTTATTTATTTTCTATAATTGAAACGTTGTTGCCTTGAGCGGAGGCCACAGCTGTCCAGGGCAGGCCTGAAGCTTGGCTTCCTCCATCGCTGGGGCAACCAAGCCTCCTGCTTGCTCCAGCTCCTGGCTGCTGGCCGCCATCTTGGTTGGGTTAATATGCATATAGTCACTCTGATTGGCTGGTGGGCATGGCTTGGGGGCATATCGGAGGTACAGTAAATTTGCATGTTTCTCTTTAATTAGATTCTTTAAAAAATTTAGATAGTACTACAAGGTTTATAATGAAGTATAGTAATTTCTTACTCTGTCCCTCTTTTGATTATGCCTCTCTAGAGACAGATATTCCTTTATGACTATTTGAGTTGGATTTTTGGAGGAATCTCCTGAAATGTGTTTAATCTGCTATGTTTAACCAAAAATCCTCAGGACTTATTTTTTTCTCATTTTAAACAATTCTAGTTAGACTAGCTAGATATCTGATTTTTAAGCAAAGAGTACATTAGAGACATTATAACATGGAGACTTTGGAGTGACATACACCTTGGTTCAAATTCTAGCTCTGTCATTACTGACTACATGACGGTGGGTAGATTATTTATGGCCTCTGAATCTCATTTTTTCATAAATAATAGGGGTCATATTATTCAACTTAAAGAATTCCTGTCACATAGTATAATGCTTCCTAATGGTTGTGGCTAGCATCATTATTTATTAACAGTAGCACCATCACTATCAATTAAAAGAGAAGTATAGAGCATGTTAAGTCTCCTTAGAACCATGAGAAATTATAATTGACAATATAGTTATAAAAGTAACAAAAAACAGGTAACTAAAAAGGAGCAGCAATATTGGAGTATCAATGAAATCAGATAATTTTTATGGTTCATTGGACCTATAAGTATCCTATACAATAAAACACTGATATGCAAATTGACCAAACAGTGGAACGACTGGTTGCTATGATGCGCACTGACCACCAGGGGGCAGGTGCTCAATTCAGGAGCTGCCCCCTGGTGGTCAGTGCACTCCCACAAGGGGAGCACTGCTCAGCCAGACGCTGAGCTCACAGCTGGTGAGTGCAGCAGTGGGAGCCTCTCCCGCCTCCGTGGCAGTGCTAAGGAGCATCGAACAGAGCAGTAAGGAGCAGCAAGCAGGTGGGCAGTAAGGCGAGAGGGGTCCTGGACTGTGAGAAGGTACAGGCCAGGCTGAGGGACCCCCCCCCCCCCCTGTACTGGGCCTCTAGTTGTAATATAACTGATACTCACATTAATGACTTGAAATAGGAAAACATTTAAATGTGTTCTTTATAGTGTTTACTAAGAAAAAGAAAATATAATTAGAATGATTCCTTTCTAAAATGTTTAATGGTAAAGTATATTGATATGTCTGTGTATTAAATCTTGATATTTATATGGGAAGTTCAGTTATACAGAATAATTATTTTGCTTAAAGAGTCCGTGTAACTGAGATTTTACTTTTAGGAGTTGTCAGATCTATAATATTTATGTCTGGTCCTTGTTAAGAAAATTCGACCAAAATGTTAGACTCGGTAGCTCTGGTGCTGTCTCCTATGTTACATACATATTTACTTAAATAATAACGATAACTAAAAAAATGTAGATTTTCCCCTCTCAAAATATACCCTCCCTTTTCCCTTCAGATTACAGTGGTTCTCAACCTTCTGGCCCTTTAAATACAGTTCCTCGTTGTGGTGACCCCCAACCATAAAATTATTTTCGTTGCTACTTCATAACTGTAATGTTGTTACTGTTATGAATCGTAATGTAAATATCTGATGTGCAGGATGGTCTTAGGTGACCCCTATGAAAGGGTCGTTTGACCGCCTAAGGGGTCTCGACCCACAGGTTGAGAACCGCTGCTTTAGAACAAGCCATTTGAGAATGGAAATTAAGTAAAAATAAATTGTCTTCTTAAACTATTATAAATTTTAAAAATAATTCTTACAAATTAAGAATATAATTTACAGTATTTCATATTTTGGTTAACTTATTTTTAAAATCATTAAGTTGTAAGTTATTTTGCTTGTTTTTTACATGTATTTCTATGCAATTGAACATTGCTTGCTGCAATAAACTATTTTATTTCTTGTAGATCAGTGATACAATGAACAGTGCAAAAACTGAATATACAGCTCTGAAAGGAACTTCAGTGAAAAACAAACCAGATCTCAAATCATCAACTGATTCTAATGCTGTTTTACATTCACCTTTGGCAATTAATACTTCTAATCATAATAGTTGTATGGTGGATATGCTAAGGAAAAATGAAGGTAATAAAGATAGTGTTTTAAATAAAGCTAAAGCTTTTTATAATAATGGTAGGGAATTTTTGAGTGTTTAAAAAAGTAAATGTTACACAGTTTTGATCCATTTTCAAAATAATAATATACCAAACAAATTGACTAGTTAGAGTGATGTGTGATGTCAATTATAAGCACCAAACTGAAGAGTAATGAACAATTATGAGCTATGGACTTTAAATAACAATAAAAAATACGTTTAAAAATGAAAAAAAAAAAGAATTTAAATGAGGAAGCTCTTGTATGACATTTGCAATTGGCCAGTGTGTTCAGTGTCACTGTCCTATTGCTCTGTTTTCTTAACATTTATAACTGTTTGATATTATTTATTCTGGGCAAGGAGTTTTTGTCTATCTTGTTCACCTCTATTTTCTTAGCATCCAGATTCAAGCCTGGTAAAGTAGTCACTTAGTAAATATTTGTTTAGCAAATAACTGGATTATTTTCAGAAAGATAGTTCATTTATGAGAACTGTTGCAATCATGAGAAAGCTTATAATTTGGTGATCTTTATATTTAAAATAAGTTAATTTGAATATTCTGAAGCAATATGAGATATATTAAGCATTGCCTCTGATTTTAATATCTATAAAATTATTTTATAAATCTCATTCTGATACATCCCTGCATAGGAGCATGTGACTTTATTTTCAATTTGAAAAAATTATGACAGCTGATTAAATTTAATTCATCTTTAATGATGCAAACTTAGCAAGAAGAATATTCTTTTTATTTCCATTTTTTTCATAAGTTGATGGCAGATAAAAATATTCAAGGAAAATAATTTCCTATAAGTTTTGTCATTTCATTACTTGTGGAAGAGGAGAGTGCTTTTTGTTTTATTGATTTTTCTGATGTAAGAAAATCATTTGGTCAAAGTTATAGAAACTTGGACCTAGATCTCAACTTTAATTTCTTTCTTATAGTGATTTTCTATTTCTGTTTTATAAAGAAATTTATACTCTTGAAAACAAATATGAGCTTTGAGATTTCAAAATCTTAATGTACTCTAAATTCTACATTGTAAGGCAATCTGGATAAAATGAATATTAAGCAAATAGGAAAATCAAAGTAGGTACACATTGACAGTACCTGGCACACCATCGATACTCAAGGGTCTGAGTTGAATAGCTACCTATCTCAGGTTAACATGAGCAGATTTGGGTCTTTTCTCTGCTGGTTGGAATAGCTGGTAATTTTCAAGAGTGGAAGAGTGACATGATTCGTGCTTTATTTTGCTTTGTTTTGTTTTGGAAAGGGCACTCTAGTCTCATCATCAGGAAGAACTATTATAGAAATTGATTGGGAAACTTGTTAGGAGGAAACTTTTAGGACTCAGAGGTACGTTGAGATTAAAGCAGTGGGTGAGTTGGAGGAAAAAGGATACATCATTTTGGAGACTACTAGACTTGAAAACTGGTTGGATATGAGAAATAAAAATGAGTTGAACATGACTCCCAGTGTTGGACATTCGATGGATGATGATCCTTGTCATCAAGAGAAGAAATATAGGAGCAAGTGTGATTTTGACTGTTTTCGAGGCATTTGAGGGACATATGGTACAGATTTCTAATGGATAGTTGGATACTTAGGTCTGGAGTCTAGGAGGCAGTTCTTGTCTGAAAGTATAAATTTAGAAGTTAAGGGTCTCTAACATGTAAACTTCTCAGAGCAGGAACCCTGTTTGATGTGTTCACTGCTCTATTTTACAGCACCTGGCACAGTGCCCACATCATGTACTTGAGAGAAGTGTAATCATGAATGGTAGTTAAAGCACAGGGAAAACATATAAAAGGAGAAAAGAAAAGGCTTGGGAATACCTGCATTTAAAAGGATCATTTGAAGGAGAGAAGCTAACTGAAGAGATTGAAAAAGGGTTTCTAGCAGGTTAGGAAATGAACCAAAAAGATTGGTATCATGTTTTCCCCTCTGTAAGTGGGCATCTGTGTATGCATATCTCTCTCTCTCTCTCTCTCTCTCTCTCTCTCTCTCTCTCTCTCTCTCTCTCTCTCTCTCTCTTTCTCTCCCATGTGACTGTAAGTTCACGAGATATGGACCATTCCTTCTTTTTTTGTTTATTATTTTAAAAAAATCTTTATTGTTCAGATTATTACAGTTGTTTGTCTCCCCCCCCCCATAGCTCACCTCCTTCTAGTTCCCACCCCACCCTCTGTCCTTACCCCCCCCACACTGTCCTCATCCATAGGTGTATGATTTTTGTCCCATCTCTTCCTGCACCCCCAACACCCCTTTCCCCCTGAGAATTGTCAGTCCCCTCTCTTTCTATGCCTCTGATTCTATTCCATTCACCAGTTTACTCTGTTCATCAGATTTTTTATTCACTTGATTTTTAGGTTCTCTTGTTGATAGATATGTATTTGTTGTTCATCATTTTTATCTTTACTTTTTCTTCTTCTTCCTCTTCTCAAAGGACACGTTTCAGCATTTCATATAATACTGATTGGGTGGTGATGAACTCCTTTAGCTTTTTCTTGTCTGTGAAGCTCTTTATCCGACCCTCAATTCTGAATGATAGCTTTGCTGGGTAAAGTAATCTTGGTTGTAGGTTCTTGCTATTCATCACTTTGAATATTTCTTGCCACTCCCTTCTGTCCTGCAAAGTTTCTGTTGAGAAATCAGCTGACAGTAGTATGGGTTTCCCCCTTGTAGGTAACTGACTGCTTTTCTCTTTCTGCTTTTAAGATTCTCTCTTTGTCTTTTGCCCTTGGCATTTTAATTATTATGTGTGTTGGTGTGGTCCTCCTTGGATTCCTTTTGTTTGGGATTTTCTGAGCTTCCTGGACGTGTAATTCTATTTTTTTTCACCAGGTAGGGGAAGTTTCTGTCATTATTTCTTCAAATAGTTTTTCAGTATCTTGCTCTTTCTCTTCTTCTGGCACCCCTATAATTCTGATGTTGGTACACTTGGAAGTTGTCCCAGAGGCTCCTTACACTGTCTTCATATTTTTGGATTCTTTTTTCTTTTTGCTTTTCCCGTTGGGTGTTTTTTGCCTCTTCGTATTTCAAATCTTTGACTTGATTCTTGCGATCCTCTAGTCTGCTTTTGGATCTCTGTATATTATTCTTTATTTCAGCCTAATTTCTTGCTGGTCCTTTTTCATATCTTCAAGGGTCTCATTAAATTTATTGGCAGTTTCTAGAAAATTCTTGAAAAATCTTATAACTGTGGTTTTGAACTCTACATCCAGTAGTTTGCTTTCCTCTGTTTCTGTCATTTGTGATCTGTTTCTTTGTCTCCACATTTTGGCTGCTTCCCTGTGTTGACAGAGTGGCTTTCTGTGCTGGGTATCTTATTGGGCTGAGTGGCTCAGCCTCCCCAGTTATCTGAAGTGGACACTCTTGGTGCACTCCTTTGTGGGCTTTGTGCACAGTCTTGTTGTAGCTAAGCCTTGATTGTTGTTAGTATCACTGGGAGGAATTGACCTTCAGGCCACTTGGCTGTGAGAATCAGCTGTGTCTGTGGTGAGAGAACTTCTGTGCTGGAGACACCCTTATGGGGCAAGACTTGCTTTGTGGGGCTTTGGTACTCACTGAGTCTGCCCCCTGAGTGTGTCCCTTATGGATCTGAGGAGTTGTATTCTGATGGTCCCACTCTGACCACTGGATACACTGGCTCTTGGAACTCTAAGGAGGTGCTAATTTAGGCTCTGTCTGAGGCTACCCAGCCTTTTATATGCAAAAGCCTCTGTGTGCAGCTTGGGTGAGGCAGGGTCTCAGGGAATCAACAGGGTGGAGCAAACAGCTATGGCTGATCTTCAGCCCAGCCCTAAGAGGCCCTGGGTCTCAGTGTCCTGCGGTAATCGCTGTAAGCACCACTGAGAGAAAGCCGCTCTGGAGTTCCTCCCTCTGCCAGACAGTCCAGCTTCTTTCTCCCTATATGAGTCTGGATCCCCAGAAACTCACCCGGGATTGGAGTTCAGAGCCGGAATTGGAGTTCAGAGCCGCTGGGAGCTTGTAACTCCCTCCGGATTGAAAGAGACAACCTCGTCCTCAGCTGCCAGCCCTTCTGCAAGCACACGCCTCTGTACCTCTGCACTTTATTCCCGCACCTCCTCTGGGTCTCAATGTGCTGTTCTCTTCCCTTCTACTTGTAGAATTTCCACTCAGCCAGCCTTCCTGTGGTTCTGGGTGGTGTCCACCCTTTCTCTTCATTGTAGTTTTGAAGTGGTTTTGCGAGGCAGCAATTTCAGGTGTTTACCTATGCTGCCATCTTGGTTTTCAATGGACCATACTTTCTTTGTTTCACCATTATAGAAACGAGCACAAAGTCTGGTAGACAGTAAATCTTCAATATTGTAGAATGAATAAAGATGTTATAGAAAGAAGTATGTGGTCAGCATAGTTTATATTGCAGAAAGGTGAGGTAACTTAAAATTGAAAATTATCCCTTAGAAATCATTGATGTCTGCCAGAGCCATTTCATTAAAGTAGGTAGTGTTTTAGAAACTACATTTGGAGAGGCCAGGGAAATAGGGACTGTTCTGAAGGGAACAGAAATGGGATAGGGTAACTGGGGATAGAGGGGGTCAAGGAAGGTGAGTTTGTTTGCTTGAGAGACTTGATAATGTTATGGACTGAGGGCCAAAAACTACTGAAGAAAAAGAATCTGTAAATTCTGAAGAGAGAGGAATGATTGGTGAGATGGTCCCAAAATATGGGAGAGGAATGGGACCAGGAGGATAGATTACACTTCCTTAGGAGAGAGATCAGCTCATCCTCTGAAATGGAAGAGAAGATGGAGAAAATGGAGCAATTAATACCTTTCTAATTTAGGGCAGCAGAAGGCACAAAATTGATGGCATTCACACCTGATGACCTCTATTTTTTTCCCTAAAATGGGAGGCAAGGCCATCTAATGCATGATTTAGTAGAGTTGGAGAACAATGATTCAGTGTTTAGAATGGAAGAGGGAGCTGAGAAGTTGGACATCTGTTTTGGATAATATACACTTTATTTTTCTAAATATTTTCTGTCTACTGGTTAATTAGTATGAATGACATTTGTGGTGCTCATGTTTATGATTTTAAAATGGAAAAATACCAAGGATATTATAAGAACTATAAGATACAACCATTATCTGCAGGTATTTTGTTAATAATTGATCTTTTCTCTTTAATTTTAGGTCCTCACACTTCAGCAAATATAGGTGTTCTAAATAGTTGCCTGGACTTAAGAACAGTAATTCCTGAAACTTCTGTATCCAGTACTGTTTGCAGCGCACAAACTATGGTAACCCAGCAGACCATTAAAACTGAATCATCCAGTACAAATGGGGCAGTTGTTAAAGATGAAACTTCACTAACAACATTCAGTACCAAATCTGAAGGTTTGAAATGTGTTTCACATACTGTATTTTGAACCATTTTTGTATATAAATTCATCAAACTTACTTGTTTTAAATAGGAAATGAAATGTGTTTCACATACTGTATTTTGAACCTTTATTTGTATATCAATTCATCAGACTTGTTTTAGATGGGAGTTGTATTTCATCTTAGATTGAATTATATATAAACATATAAAGCATTTCAGTTAAAATGCTTATGTAATATACTCTCTGATGCCTTACATAAAATATTGAATCAGCACACACTGAAACACAATACCTGAATATATTCAACAATTTTTTTTTCCTTAGAAAAAATTAGTTCTAGACTATGGAGTAACAATTCTCCCAACTTGATTGATTTCTGATTTTGTAAATTCTCTCTTTTTTTTGCAATTAGGAATTGTGTTTCATCTTCAGTAAATATTTGCTGAAGTTCTAGCTGGTTATCAAACCCTGGAAAAATCAACTTTGTGAATTAGTTTGAATTAAAGGGTACATATTTCCAATTATTGTGATTTTTTTCCCCCTCTGGCTAATTTTGCATATTTATAAATTATATTTTAATGTGTCTGTTTGATAAGTGATTATGTAAGTCTTAACTGATGAATTGTTTAATTTTTAGTTGATGAAACCTGTGCACTGCCTGCAACTAAGATCAGCCGTGTGGAGACACATGCTGCAGCAATGCCATTTTCTGTAAGTATATGACCTGGCGACAGCGTGTGTTTACAGACGGGTAAATAGTCTATAGATAAGCAGATTTGACATAAATTCACAGAAAGATTTGTATGTGTCCTCTAGTAATGATTTGACATAGATTGAGAAATAAAGGGCTGAATAGGAAGAATGTTCACAGTAATGATAAATGAAAAAAGATATATATATATATATACACACACACAGAGAGAGAGAAATACATGCATACTGTGGTCCCAATTTTATTAAAAAATACACCTAATACATTCATTTATATATCACATGAGTTCACGTACATCCATACTATAATACTAGATGAATTTTTCTAGGTTGTGGTGCCACAGACAATTTTTATTTCTTTATGCTTTCAATATTTTTCTATAATGAAATGTGTTACTTTCATAATAAGAAATGTGTATGTAGATATATGTATGTACATATATATGTAAATTATATTAATGGTTTTATGAGTAAAAGGATATGTTATGGAACATAAAACTTAAATGGCTCTATTGCTAGCTGCTTAATAGGAGAACAACAGAATATTGTAATATTGGGTTAGACATACCTATAGGGTAGCCCAGTGTTCTCTGACATTGGACAATATTATTTGATGCCAAAAGAGAAGCCAGAATTGGTCTGCATGGCACCAAACTTAAAATGCTAGGGAAGTGCCTCACAAAGATACCAAGATTGTCTTAATTAGGTAAATATAAGGACAATACATGTTTGTGTGCATGTGTGTGCATATACCTTTTAATTTATTTTTAAATTATCAATCATTTCAACTTTATTGCTATGAGCAAGAGTTTTTATTTGACCTAATATTTACTTTTTAGAGTTTTCAATATTATCTATGGTTTTAGGTTTTGTTAATCATGATTTTATGGATTTTGATCATATATTTACTACCATCAGCTTTTACCTTTACAGAATGTTAAATCCTAGTGTTCTTAGACTTTTCCAGGGAAGAATTATTAAAGTGAACTTTTTTTCTCTTAAATCTATTTTGTGATGCATCAGCCAGAATGGTATTTGTTATTTCAGTTGGAGCCAGTTGTTTTATAAAAGTTGTTGAAGAGAGTTTTTCAACTTTAAAAATGAAAACAAGTTCAAAGCTATTCCTATTTTTTAAAGAAAAACCTTAAAGACTCTTGGTTAGTTCACTTTGTCATGTGTGATAGCCTAAATAACAAATAATGTGAATTGTAAGCATGTACCTCTGCTGTTATATATTTAAGACAGAAATAAATAACTGAAGTGCACATTTGTTTTGAGCTTCTGGAAACAGTGTCTCATTTATAAAGAAGATGGCTTAAAAAGGTTAGTTCCAGGGATAAGTATAATTCACTTATCACTAAAAGTAGCTTAAGGTAGAGGAAGTTTATTTGTTTTAAAGCAAGGTAAAAAATGTAAAACTGTTTAATCTGTTCCTCTTTAGTATATATACTAAAGTGTATTCAAATTGCATTTTAGTTTTGAACATTTTTTCTCCTTTTAGGTTTGGAGAATCACAGGTATTTCAAGTGCAAAGATCACTGAATTTTTCTGCTAGTTGTTTTTGAATCTAGAAATAAGCCAGCTTGGAATGAATTTTTCCTTATTAGCTCCTTTTGGAGCAAGTTGTATTGTCACACTAAAGAGATTACATTTTCTGAGAGAGTCTCTGAAATGACAATGTTCTATAAAACAGCTGGCATTTTAACATACCACTAGTGGATTGGAAAGCATGCTAACTCCAGCGAGGGTGATAGTACAGAGCTACTGACCTGGAGAATGCCTGTCACTCCCTGTGTTTGAATTGGCATCCCTGTTTCACTGTCAGTTGATCTAATCTCTTAAGAGTTTATTTACTTATGAACTATTAATGTTGTGGTGTTTACCCATATGCCTATTTGTAGATCACTGCATGGAGTTATTAAATCTAAAAATTTATTATATGCTCAATGAGAGTCTTCATAAATTTTTCTTTCTCTGAAATCAGAAAGAGACTCCTTCAAATCCAGTGACCACAACGAAAGCAGGAGAACGACAGTGGTGTGATGTAGGAATTTTTAAAAATAACACAGCGTTGGTGAGCCAGTTTTATTTGCTGCCAAAAGGGAAGCAAAGCATTTCAAAGGTAGCTATTGATGTCTTTTCTACACTGTGAGTTATAAGCCTCTAGAATGAGGTGTTGTTTTTTATGTAACTTTAATTGAAGACACTTGAATGTGTGAAATTAGGATCTGTTCACAATCTGTAATTGAGAATTCTATATACCTAGTTATGTTGTATTCTTTTTAAAGGATCTTTCTATAAAATACATCACAAGCAGGTAATTTATTTATTGATTTTTATTTTTTAATCCTCACTCGAGGATATTTTTCCATTGGTTTTAGAGAGAGTGGAAGAGAGAGGGAAAGACAGAGAGAAATAGTGATGTGAGAGAAACACCTCGATTGGTTTCCTCTTGCATGCGCCTTGACAAGGGCCCGGGCCTAGTAGAAGCCTGCAACCAAGGTATGAGCCCTTGACCGGAATTGAACCCCGGGGACCCTTTGGTCCATAGGCTGACACTCTGTCCACTGAGCCAAACCGGCTAGGGCACATGCAGGTAATTTAAAAATCTTATACAATCACTGGGCTGGATTTTGAGTCATAAATAATATAGTCTGGCCAATATAGATAAGGATTTTTTGAAATATCTCTAATTTTATTATGTGATGTGTTTAGAGAAAAGAATATTTTTCTTACTCTGAACTTTATTTCTGAATTCACAATTTAAAAAATTTAAAAGCCCCTTTAGGCTAGTGAGTACAATTTAAGTTTCCCTTGGTTCTGAAATCCCTTAAAGGAGGACCTCATATATATAAGTAAGACATTAACCCTCTGAGGATTGGGAAATAGATAACAGCGCCAAAGCATACTGAACTAATTTTTATCTGGAATGGGGAATTTCAGAGAGAGAATTGCCAAGAAATAGATTGAATCTCCCAAAGATCTGCACAAATGGTGAATATATCATTTATCATTATTTAGTTTTTCTAATATTACTACTGGTGTCCCTCTTTTTCATATTGAATTTTTCCAATTCTCGAAAACAAAATAGAAATCTTGGTTAATAATTTGTTAGTATTATGCCTAATAAAATTTCTGGCTGCAGTTTGATTTCATATGTAAGGAAATACCCATATAAGGTCCTAGCAGCTACTTGTTTTTCCTAAAAGGTAAAAAGAACTTAACATTTAGAATCAGTAAACTTGGTTTTGCATGATTAGTTCCAGCGCTCAACAGTATGACCTTGGAGAAGTCACTCATTTAACCTCTCTGAGACTCAGTTTCCTATGGAGATGACAAGCTCCCTTAAAATGGGATGATGTGTTGGTGCTACATGTTTCACAGAGGGAAAAAGTAAGAGTTAGGGAGGATATGTAAAAATTATTTGAAAGTTGTAAATATTATAATTTTCCCACCTAGAGTATGAAATCCAATTATTTAACATTTATTCAGCATGGAGATGAGATAGTTGTTACTTTGTTTATAGTGATCGTTAATTTTTGCTAACTATGCACTCTTCATGTGCAGAATACCCTTGCACTTCTTTTTGTAGTCAGTGATTCTCAGCTGGAAGGGCACTTTTCCTCTGAATAAGAATCACCAATTTATGGGCTCAGTTGTTTTGGTATTGGAGGTCTCATTCCATGTGTGAAAAGGGGGAAATACATAAATGTAGACTAGAACCTTTAAACAATTCATTTTTTAAAAGTTTTGTTTAATTACAAAATAATTAATCGCACCTTTTCTTTACTTTTGCATGTATTGCATTTTAGGTAGGAAATGCAGATGTACCTGACTACAGTTTACTTAAGAAACAAGATCTTGTTCCAGGCACAGGATACAGATTCAGGGTTGCTGCTATCAATGGTTGTGGAATAGGCCCTTTCAGCAAAATCAGTGAATTTAAAACTTGTATTCCTGGTTTTCCTGGAGCTCCTTCTGCAGTCAGAATTTCAAAGGTGAGATGTCAGGTTAAGACTTAATTATGTAAATTATTTGAAACTTTGTACATGAAGTAAAACTGTCAGTAAAGAGATTCTTGTTAGTGTCTAAAGAAATGGGAGATATTTAAAAAGAGGTGGATTAAAAGTTTAAAAGAATATTTTTTGCTAATCAATCATGATATTTTTAAGGACCAAATTTCAAGTAGAATTATAGCATCCAAGTTTAAGAAAGAGAAATCTGCTCTGTTTCTTAATATTAATTTTATTCTTGTTTATGGAACCAAAGGTTTGTGCTGGAAAAATTTAATAGAATACATAAAATTGGATTATATTTTATCCTAAGGTCCTGCCCCTTTAAAATTTTAGAGAAGAAAATGTCTGCTTTCAACAAGAAAAATACCTTTCTTGGCATAGGACAAGCAGACAATTAAGCCTAGATATGTTTTTGAAAAGTGGGCATAATTACACATTGCAGATCCAATTAAGATAGATTTTTAAAACTCAACAATAAAAGTTCTAACATCTAATACAAAAAGCACTTTGTGTTATTAAGACTGAATTAACATAGTAGAGAAAACTTCCGGAACCTTTACCTGTTTTTCTTTCTCCTCTCTTCAAGAATGTTGAGGGTATCCATCTTTCCTGGGAACCTCCAACTTCACCTTCTGGAAATATTTTGGAATATTCAGCCTACTTAGCAATCCGCACAACACAAATACAAGATAATCCAAGTCAGCTTGTTTTTATGAGGATTTATTGTGGTCTTAAGACATCATGCATAGTGACCACGGGGCAACTTGCAAATGCACATATTGATTACACATCCAGACCTGCCATTGTGTTCAGGATATCAGCAAAGAATGAAAAGGGATATGGACCAGCTACACAAGTTCGATGGCTTCAAGGTAATAATAAAAAAACACCTTTAAACTGAATTGTTTTTACTAAAGCTATTGTGATTATGATTATTTATTAGTAACTGGTTATGAAGATTTGTCACTTAAAAAGAGTATTCTTTGTATTTTTAGCAGTTATGAATTTGAATTTGTAAGCTGTTCTTAAAATGTATTTGCTCAATTCTAGATCCAAATAAAAATAGAAAAGATGCAAAGACTCTCTGAGATTTAGTATATGAATTCTTTGTTATAGTTATAGCTCTTTTATAAAGGAAAATAGTAAAATTAAGATAAAAGCTAGAAGACATTATTACCCCAATATATTTTATAAAGGTCATATAACTCAGTCATCCTAAGGTTATTGAGGAGATTCTAGTAACTGGCTGTTGTACAGTGTGCTGTCTTATACTGTAAACATTCTCTACATTGTAAAGTCCCTGCCCATGAGTACTTCCTCGAACTTTATATGATCAGTGATCCTCTAACAACTGTCTTCTATTGGGTAATATTTGTTTTACTAATTATAGCAGCCATTTGATTTCTTTGTTTATATATAGTTAGCACAGAACTTAATGAAATTAAAAAAGAGGCAAGTTCAGAAACTACTTTTGAATATTATTTTTCCAGAATCATGGCAAAATATAATGGGTTTTCTTGATTCATACCAGGGTGATATTGGAATATATTTTTGGCCAAAGCACTTAACTTATCTGGCCCTCAATTTCCTCATTAATAGATGAGGGAGTTTAAAATTTTACCTTTAAGGTCCCTTTTAGCACTTAAATTCTATATTAAATTCTATATTTTCATCAGAAGTGAAGCATATCCCTGAACATTTTAACATCTGTTTTCATGGCCCTAACTTTGCTTTTGCTGAAACTAAAACATTCAAAATTAAAGTGTATGTTCCCCTTATTGCAAAAAGAAAGAAGCACCTTAAAAGGACACAAATTTGAAATAGTGTTAAAACATTTGTAAGATTTTTGTAAATGCTCTAAATATTTTATTTTTGCATTGTTTTTACCTCAAAATTGTATAAACTTTTTTACAACTGAAATACAAGCATTAGATAGCTTACTCAGGTTCCATTACAACCTTAAAGATGCAGATAGGCATTGTGGATATTCTGCTACAGGTAACCTGTTTTAAACCTTTTAGTAATTTCTTGGTTTCACTGCCTATTCAAATTGGGAATAGATACAGAGCAATAATTGCAGAGAAGATATTTCGAACTAAATACTGCAGTAACTGCAGAGGCACAGGTCTATCTTTTTTATACCTTATAACCTATGCCAGGTTAGGTTGACTGAGTAGCTATGTCCTCTAACTTCCTGTATAATACTCCAAGCAAAGATAGGTTTAATTGTGCAGAATTGATATATATGTATGTTCCAGTTACTAATTTAAAGTGTATAGAATATTTTAATATATAATTTTTGTAAAGAACTGGGATTTTTATACTACAGTATTTGTAATTAATGTGTCTCACTAAATTTCTCTTGAAGAAAATATGCAAATTGTTAGATGCATACTGAGTGATTTCCAGACTCTAAAGGTAAAATAAATGCACTACTATGGTGTTATTAAAATACCTTTATTTGTGGCTGTATGAATCCTTAATCTTTAAATGTGTATTTTACAAATAATGTTTACAAGGAGCTTCTCTGGTTTGTTATCCCAGCACCACCCTCGGTGAGAGCTTCATTCTGCATTTGTGTAACTCATATGCTTTGCTTTTTGGCATATGCTTGCTTTTTGCACTAGTAGAATTTTAACTTACCTCATTATTATGTTTGTAATCATTTGTATAGCTTCTATAATGTGTCTGATATAGGCTAAACAAAAACGTAACCAAAGTTGAAATAAATGGTAAGCAATTTTGCACATATTAAATGATAGGGTTTGTTGTATATGTGTGCGTGTTTAGTTATAAAGAGTAAGTATGGAAAGTTATAGTAAGTATGTGTATGAGGCCCAATTATTTTAATGACCTGTTTGCTTTATTAGAAAACGGTCTGGCTTTAAACCCCTTATTCTCTGTATTAATAGTTTGTATCTTGAAGCACTTCTCTTAATGACAAGGAATAAGCTGATTTTAAGCAAAGAATGGAATATTTGTTTGAGTATGCACATTTATTACCTACTTTGTATTTGATTTAGTTTACTTTGCTTAAATGCTTCTACTGTCCTAGACCAGGAGGGGAATAAGAACCTTTGGTTCTAACATCTGCCTTATTTTCTAGAGGGAAAGGCATTCTTTCCTTCTGAAAGGATTTGTTAAAATAGCAAATGTTTTTACTTTGAGAATTAGCCCAGAGTCTGTTATCATTTTTTAGCATTTGTACATTAAATACTAGTCACATTTATCTCTCTGATAAGTGATTGGTGACTGAAAGATGCCATTGAGAAATCTGTGTGGCTTTGACATTAACAGTTAATAAGAGGTCTTTGAGCTGTGTGTTCATGACTAGAATGGATTGGGGTAAATATTGAGAAGCGCAGTTAGTTTATGATTGGTACATTTCTAAGAGGAGCTCCCGTTGAATAGCAGTGGGCTATGTAATGCAGATATCATAAGAGGATTTACACTTAATTAAGTTAGTTTCTTTACTCCTCCCAGCTGGGTAAGCAATTCAGATGTACAAGTCTTTGTGCCACAGTCCTCTTCCTGGGCTCTGCAACTTTGGTTCATTTATATAATAAAAGATTTTGATGTCGCATGCTCTTAGAATTAGGTTTTCTAAAATATTGTATTGGTTTCATTTTAGTTTAGTAAACTGTTTTGGCAATTTAACTAGAAATAGGGTATTATAAACTCACTTTCACCTGCATTTTTTAAAAAATGGAAATGATCTCATTGCATGTATGAGGCCCCCCTGCCCTATAACCCAGTTACATAAATATAATGATATAATGATCTGTTGATCATTATTTCAAAGACTTGTAGACTAGCAAAAATTTGTTCTGATTAGAGATATGGTCTACTATAACTGAAGATATTTTTATGATTAAAAGTGCAGCACTTGTAGCATAAAAATCACTTGTAACATTGGATATGAAGAGATTAGTATTTAAAGTTATTGTAGTCATCTGGTCATAAATGAAGTAAGTTGCAAAATAGACTTGGTCTTTCACTGTTTAAGGTTTAACTGACAGTTCTGTTTTTCAAGATTTACTTTAGGCAGTTTTATGTATTGTGTACCAATGATATGTAAAATAAAGCACCTTTTCTACTATTACCAAGTATAGGTGTTATTTATTTTGAACTATATGAAAGAAAAATTAGTGATGGCAGAGTAAACATACAGAAATGTTGATTTTATATTAGTCATGTAAAATACTATAGGCAGGTTCATAAAGAATGGATTGTGTCTAAAACTTGTTTTTAAGTTAGTGGATGTGTTAGGTAGTCATTTTCTTACAGAAATGTAAAGCCTAACCCTATTGTAGCTGAACTAGTCTGTAAGTAAAAAAGCAAATAGCTCCAAAAACAGTCTAAACTGGTCAACTCTTTTTTTGTCTTCTACTTCCTCTTTAAATTTTTTTTATTAAAGCATAGTTGGCATATAATATTATGTTAGTTTCAGGTGTACACCATAGTGATTCAACATTTATACACCTTATGATGTGATCACCACAATAAGTTTAGTACCCATCTGTCACTATGCAAAGTAATGATGATATAATTGACTATTCTCTGCACTGCACATTATTCATCCCTATGGATTATTAATTTATAATAGGAATTTTGCATCTCTTTTTCCCGTTCATCTTTTCACCTATCTCCATACCTGCCTCCCCTTTGAAGGTTTGTTTCTGTTTGTTCTGTTTATTCATTTATTTTGCCTTTTTTTTTTTTTGATTCCAGATACAAGTGAAATCTATTTAATCTTTTTTCCTTATGCTTTTCACCCATTTTTAACTCACAGCAGCCAGGCTTCTGTCCTGCTACACCATGGAAACGGATCTTGCAAAGGTCAGGGATACTTCTCATTTCCCAGATCCAGGGAATTCTTTGACTATACTTAGTCCTTTTAATCATTCTCTTGACACTTTCATAAGTCTTTTTAGTTTCTTTGATACCATGTTCTACCTTTCTTTATGTATTTCTGTCTCCTTTTCCACCCCCATCCATTTTTCCAAGACTCGGGTCAAATTTTGCCAACCTGATGAAGCCTTTCCTGACACTCCATTTCCAGGTAGATTCTACCCCTTCTTCTTGTACGCCCACTGTCCTTTGTTAAATCTTTTGTCATAGCTGCCTCTAGACTGTGTGCCCTATTTGTTAGAATCGTTACTCTCCCTCTGCCAGGTGATAGATCTCTGAGGCGGAGACTGAGTCCTTATGTCTCTTCCATATTACCCACTTAGCTGATACTTAAATATTTCAACAAATTATTACAGAAAATTGTCATCTTTATATCTCTCCATATTCTCACTCCCCTTTATCAAGTTGGAGTTAAAAGGGGAGGGAGGCTTTGAAAGGAAAAGAGTTTTTAGCAGATTTAATAAGGCTTTGGAGGAAATGAAGATTCCAGCTTTGTCTTCCCCTGTCCTGCTATAATTACTTAGGTTCCTGAGAAAAGTTCTGGGATAAATAAGGGATATGTCCCATGTTTACTAGGCTAAAAGGAGTTTAATATAGCTGTGCATAGATCTCAAGAGGAAGCCTTTGGTCTAAAAGATCTCAGCATTTAGTGTGAAATGAGTGGGCATTGCCAGAATATGATTTTAAACATTGGATGATCAGGAAAATGAGCTAAAAATATTTTCAAAGTTTATTTCTCTGTTTATCTATAGGAAAACCATAGGTAGTTGTCTAACATTAGAAAAAGCTACCTATTATTAATAGTTAAGCACAGGGTTCTGCTGGAGGACATGGAACACCAGCATTAGAGCCACACTGGATTCCGTTACATTTCCAGTCAGGTCACTTTGTCACCTCTGAGCTTGTGGGACAAAAGATTCTTGTACTCCTGGAGAACAAAATAAATTGGCACACCTTCCTTCCAAGCTTCCCAGGTGTAGATGGGAATCCCCATACTTAGATATTCTTATGATCAGGAAAGACTTTTTTATCAGGTATGGAAAAACATGAACTACAACATTCTGCGTAGAAACAATAATTTCTATAAACTGAATGAAGAAAGAAAGGCTATATATAAAATTAAGGATATCAACCTCCTTGTTAAAAATAGATTATTTTATTACTATACCTTTGATTCTTTTCTCACTTCTGAAGAACTAAAATCAGGAAAATGTCCACTTGTGTGACTATTCCTCTCAGCGCAGGCATTTGAAAATGAGTATGTTGAGGTTCTTTTGTTTTGCATAGTTGGTGTATTGCATAATTTGATTTGAGCAAGAAGCTTGTACTTAAAGTTGGTCAAATTCACAGTCTGACTACCGCTCATGGTAGTACATAAAATTCAGAAGTCTTGAGAATACAGGGTTATGAAAGCCTTTGGCTTTGGATAGAGAGAAGGGTAGAAAGTCATAGATGTGAGGCTGTGGAGGGAACAGCAGGATTTTCTATTTCCTATTTGATTTGCTGGCTCAGCAAAAAGTCTTTGCAGACTGCTCAGAGGTGTCAGGATGTTTACATACAACCTCTGAAGGTGCAAAAAGTATGGCTGGGAGGCATATCAGATATGAAAGCTGTAGTAGAGAAGGAAATGGTCCCTCACCTACCCACTGCCCCTTTTTGGTCTCCTTACCAGGAAGTTGAAGGAGACTTCATTCCTTACTCAGCATGAGAATTGAGAAAGTCCAAAAAGAACCCTCTGTGTCGGAGCATACACACGTCAAAAATAAAAGGTAGCAGCTGGTATTTGGTTTTGAACATGGAATTAACTCTTCCCACTAGTAAATCATGGTCCAGTACGTGTCCACCTCTGACCAAGGGGATTATCCGTTCCTCCTCCTCTCTGGGGAGAGAGAATGGAAGTTCCCCGAGAGCTTGAGAAAGGTTCCCTCCTACTTTTTCTGTTTCTTATAGAAGACGAAGGAAAAAGCTTCAGGTGTGATAATTACCATCCAATATGACAAAGGTGTGCATGCGCCATTCATGGCTGCAAAGCATGTGAGAGAGTTGGCATTGTTCTGAAGGTCCAACTAACTGCTCCGTCCAAAATCATTTTGCTCTCAGTTGCAGGCTAGCACCCCCTGGTGGCATTGTCCATGCCTGCTTAAATATGGGTAAGATTTGGGTCTTGTAGCCACCTGAGATTTTTTAAATAGCTACAGCAATGTCTGGAACTTCCTGTTGAGTTGAACCTGGAGAATCTACTTCCTACTCCCCCATTTCCTGAGAGTGGTTTGCCAGCCATTTACTGCCGGGCTTAGTCTACCTCGTGTACCAACTCCCTAATTCAAGATAATACCTTTAGCCTGCCCTGTTTGGGTATAAGGAATAGATAGTTTTAAGATCTCTTTTTTTTCCTCAAATTTTTAAGTAGCATACTGAAATTGGTAGCTAATACCCTGAATCAGGAGAAGACATTGTACCTTAACTGTATCTTGTTTGATCTGCAAAGTATCACTGCCATTGATGAACTTGACAAAGACAAGATTGCAAAATTGTTTATGACATACATCTGAGTGATCAGCCTGGCACCTGCAACTGATCAATGTGGAGAAACCGTCAATAGCTATGCACTTTCCATATTTTTTATTACTTAACAGATAAATGCATTATTAGGAGAACGCGCCAAAGGGAATTTGTGCTTTTAAAAGTCAATTGAAATCAGTAAAGAGGCGGTGTCCTTGTCAGTTTATTTTGGAATATGCATCATCTATCCTTTCATTCTCACTTGATACAAATAATTATACCCAGTGTACAAAATAACCAGTTAACCAGAATTATGCTAGTGACTTGGAGCTTGGCACTGCTTATAGTATCTCGTAGGATCCTGACCCTAGGGGAACTCAGTTAGCTTCTAGCCCACGCTCGTTCCTTTCCTCATGTTATCATGGACTTCCTCCCCACCAGTTACAGTAATTGGTTGATTTGCAGTGCACAGAAGTGGCTGAAATGTTGGGGAGATGTTCCCTCTCTTTGTTGATGAAATTATATATTACATAACTTTATGCCATTTTTCTTTTATATTTTTTGTGAAATAAATGATCATGCATATAGTCAACCAGCAGCTTGAGAACTAGAACTTTCTCAGGTGCCTAGAGACCTCCATTTGCCCTCTCTTCACACACACCACACGAGGCAAACATTATTCTGGATTTTTTTGTTAATAATTCCATGTTTTTATTTATGGTTCTACCATCTATGTCCGTATCCCTAATATGTTGTTTAAATTTACCTGTTTCTGAACTGTATGTAAGTTGCATTATGCAGTATGTATTCTTCTGTGACTTTTTTAGGCAATTTGTTTTTTAGATTCCATCCATGTTTATACATGTAACTGTATTTCATTTGTTTTCACTGCTGTATAGTATTCCATTACCTGATCATACCACAATTTATCTGTTTTGTTCATGGAGATTTGGGTTTCCAGTTTTTAGTTGTTATGAATAACGCTGCTATGAACATTCTTCCAATTACAATGTAAACTCTGTGCGGGCAGGGGTTTTGTCTGTTTCGCCCGTTTAGACATTCACAACATCTAGAACAATGCCTGGCACATGGTAGATGCTCCACATCTATTTGAGGAATGAACGAATTCCTGGTGGCACATGCTCAAGAGTTGCTCTCGGGCAGTTGTTTTCAAAGTGTAGTCCGGGGACCTCTAAGGGTTCCTGAGACCCTTTCAGGGGATCTCTGAGGACAAAACTATTTTCATAAACATCCTAAGACATTATTTGTCCTTTTCACTCTCATTCTTCATGAGTTTAAATGTTTTCCAGAGTTACGATGACATCATCACACCGATAGCTAATCAAATGTGTACCTGTGTATTTTTGTGTTTTGAAAATGTCTTTTAATTTCTAATATGACAAATATTTATAAATATAACCCACATGAACAACAGCATTTGAGATCATCAATAATTGTTAAGGATGTAAAGAGGCCCTAAGACCAAAAATTTGAGAAGCACTGCTCTACGAAGCAGGTTTTAATTGGCTGTGCGGGACTGTCTGGTAAAGCATTTGTACCTGTTTACACTCCCACTGGCAGTGGTTGAGTGGCAATGCTCCACATCTTCGCAAACTTGTGGTCTTAGCTGTCTTTTATACTCGTCAATTGGATGGCTATTATATTATGTCTTACTGTGGGTTTTATTCAAATTTCCCTGATTATTAATGAAATTTAGTTTTTTCCTCCTGTATGTAAACATGTTTCCTTTTCTGTGAAATTTAGTTTTTCCCATATATAAAAATGTTTTCTTTTCATGTCTTTTGCCCATTTTTCTGTCTGGTGTGTGTCTTTTTTCATTGATTCATATTTCTTTATATATTCTGGATACCAATACTTTGTCATTTAAACATGTTGCATATATCTTCTCCCATTTTGTATAATATCTTTTGAAATTGTATTGAATCTGTTGACCAATTTGGAGAAAATTGATTTTCAATAATGAGTCTTCTAGTCAGAAACATTGTATGTCTCTCCATTTATTTGGTCTTTTAATACCTCTCAATAAACTTTAATAATTTTTCTCCATAAAGGCCTTCATGTCTTAGATTTCTTCCTAGGAGTTTTGTATTTTCTAATGCTGTGGTAAGTTTTTTTTAATTGCACTTTTCTGCCTGGATTTTGCTGATTATATTCAGCACAGGTGACTATAATTACTAGGGGTCTAGTGCATGAATTCGTGCACCTTGAAAGGAACTGTGCTACGAGCTGCAGTGGGCACAGGGGCAGGTTTAGGCCCATCCTTCATGCCCCTGCCCGACCCCTCCCACCACAGCCCCTGGTCCCCTGTCTGCCTGCAACCCCACTCCCCTGCTGCTGCTAGCCATGTGCTTATGGCGCCGGCCCCTGCTCGCACCCACTGACAATGCGGAGTGATTGGGGCTGGTGCCAGCAGTGGGTGTGAGTGGGGCCAGCATCATCAGCGGGTGTGAGCAATCAGGACCGGCTCCAGGTATTGGCAGCGGGTGCGAGTGGCAGTTCCAGTGCCAGTTACAGGTGCAAGCCAGACTGGCACCAGTGTGTGCAAGTGATGACTCTGGCGCCAGCAGCAGTTGTGATCGGTGGCTCCAGCCCCAGTTGCCCCTCAGGAGCAGGGGGAAGTGAAGAAGCCCTGAGGGGCAATCGGGGCCAGCAGCCGCCACTCACATCCGCTGACAGTGCCGAGCAATCAGGACCGGTGCCAGGTGCCAGCAGTGGGTCTGAGCAGGGCCAGCACCAGCAGCAGGTGCGAGTGCCGGGCCGGACCATGGCGCGCGGGAGTAAAGAATTTTCAGTAACCACCATTAGCTCGCCCCAATGACAGTAACTGGTGCCCTGCCTTGGTCTGGCGCCCTGCTCACCTGTTCCACCATCCCACCATGGCCCATGCCCATCATGTTCCATGCTCTACTGACTGCTGCCAACACGCGCCATGTTTTGTGCACGCCCCCTGGTGGTCAGCACACATCATAGCGAACGGTTCGTTTGTTCTGCCATTTGGTCTATTTGCATATTAGCCTTTTATTATATAGGATTGTTACTATGTATTGATTTTTGGATCCAGTAACCATGCTAAACTTTTATTAGTTCTAATAATGTATCTAGATGTCCTTTTAAATTTTTATATAATTATATCATCTGCAAACAGTGAAGTGTTCTCCCTTTCTGACCCTTTTACCTTTAAAAACATTTCTTCTTACATTTCTGCAGTGACAAGGACCTGTACTATAGTAGAAAAGAATTGATAATGAACATCCTTGTCTTAGCCCTGATTTAAAAGGAATGCTTTCAACATTTCAGTTCAGTATTTTTTCCCCCTACAAAAGTCCTTTATCGGGTTAAGGAGGGATTCCCTTCTAGTTCTAGTTGACTAGTAGTTTTATTATGAATGGATGTTGAATTTTATTACTTTTTATCCTTTATTTAAATGGTAGAATTATTCTTCTTAATGTTAATGTATAAAATTCTGGTAGTTGACTTTTTAATATTCAACCAATCTTTAATTCCTAGGACAAACGCAACTTTGTCATGGGTGTGTGTGCATACACTTGTTCATTTTAATACATTGCTGGACTCAATTTGCCAGTGTTCTGTTCAGGATATTTACACCTATATTGGTGAGGGAAATAGGCCTATAATCCTCCTTTCATGTCTCATCAAGGTATCAAGGTTAGACAAGCCTCATGAAATAAGTTTTTCAATTGTCTGGAAGAATTTCAGATTGGACCTTGTCTTTTATTTTTTAACATTATTGACTTTTCAGAGGAAGGAAGTGGTGGGGAGAGAGATAGGAGCATCACTGATGAGAGAGAATCATTGATTGGCTGCCTCCTGCACGCCCCACACTGGGATCAAGTCTGCAACCCAGGTACGTGCCCTTAATGGGAATCAAACCTGAGACCCCTCAGTCTGCAGGCCCACGCTCTATCCACTTAGCTACACTGGCCAGGGCTGGACCTTGTCTTTAAGGCCATTTGTCATTAAGAGAAGAATTTTAACTATTGCTTCCATTTCTTTAGGGGTTGTAGGATCATAAAGATTTTATACTGAGTTTTGCAAATGTACTGCTGAAGTAAGCACACAGTCAGTTTTGATTAATAATTTTTTCTAGTGATTTCTCCATTTCATCTTAGTTTAAAATTTTTTTACATGAAGCCATGTTATCTTTACATTTTTAGTTTCCACAGCATCTGTAGTTATGAGCCTTTGTCATTCCTATTAGTTTATTTGCGCCTATTTATTAAATATTCCAGAGCTTTGAATATTAGCCCAGTTTTTATTTTCAAAGTTATTTCCACATGCCAGGGTGTATTATATATTTGTTTGTTTTTTGGTGGAGATGCAGGGGACTGAAGTGTTAACAGTTTATTAGCATTTTGTAGAGAATATGAGCTATAAGGTTTCAGTTTTCTGAAATGACAGTAGCTTTATGATTTACCAAGTGATCAGTTTTCATGCTTGTTCCACATATACTTGAAAAGAATGTGTCTTCCCCAATAGTGGAGTATCATGTCTGTTAAATCAAACTTGTTAGTTGTTCTGTGTAAATCTTTATACTGATTGACCTTTTACTTGATTTTTTACTTCCTGAAGTCTCACGATCTGATTATGATAGATTTTTCAATGTCTTTTGAAGTTACCATTATTTGCGTTCTTTCTTTTTTGGCTTTATTATTAGATACATACTAATGTAGAATTCTGTCTTCCCTGGTGAATTTTGGACCCTTTATAACTGTGCAGGGACTCTTATCTCTATGTATGTTGTCTGTTGCCTTAGTTTTATTGTTATTTTGTTACTATAGCAAGATTTTGGTTAGTCTTTATCTGAATATCTTACATATGTCTTTGGTCTTATATTTTGAATTTGCAGGAGACACACTCAAAAGACCAAAGAGAAACTATCTTTTTAGTTGCAAAGTTTTGTATATTTATATTTATTGTGATTACAAATATAAGTTGGATTTATTTCTAGGTCCTTATCATAAATTATGTCTTGAGTTTTTTGGGGGGGGGTATTTTTCCCCTCTATTTGTTGGGTTTTCCTTTAAAATCTTCACCAGAGGACACATTTTTGGTGTGGTTTTTTTAGAGGATGTTTTTATTGATTCTCAGAGAGAAATATGGATAAGAGATAGAAACATCCAACGGTTGCTTCTTTTATGTACCCTGACAGGGATCGAACCCACAACCTAATAAATATGTGCCCTGACTGGGAATAATTGAACTGCGGCCTTCTGATGTATGAGATGACGCTGCACCAACTGAACTACTTGGCCAGGGCTTTATTTCAATGAGTTTTATTTGGTTTACAAATCTTGTTAGTTCTCTGTGTAATCTTTTGCTCATTGTTCATATTTTTCATGCTTCTATTCCTTTACAAATTACTTTTTCCTTTAGAGTCCTTGTGAGTGATTCCACTGTTGTATATACACTGTGTTGTTTTTCTCTCATGGTGCCATTTCCCCTCGAGTTTAAACTTATTTTCCTTGGGAAATAGGAATTATTTGAAGCATGGATTGAAACTGAGGTCCTGAGGAGACTTTCCTCTGCCAGACACTGCAGGGGGAGCTGCCAACCTGAAACCACTTGACCAGCTTGAAGGTTCTGTGATTTCAGATCCCAAACGTGGAGGGCTGGCCTGTATGAATTTGAGGGAGCTGCTGATTATCTCCCTCCACCCAGCACCACAGTGGAGGCAGGCAAATTCCCTAGCTGTTCACGTTTCTGTGGTGGCCCTTCTAGACTCCAGTGAGCCTCGGGCTTTAGGTCCAGGCCCCCACTGCTGCTGTTTCATGATCTCCGGTTCAACACAAGTCTCAGGGCAAAGTGGGATTTAGTACTGTCGTACCTCACAGATTTCCTAGTTTCACCTCATTTTGGGAGTTTTGCGATGACTTTCATGTCAATTCAGTGATAAATATTTTAAGATACTGAGTATTATTTAATAGGTTAATTTGCATATTATTTATTAGATAGGATTAATTTACAGTGATGCTTATATTTTATCCAGCATTTGGTTTTATAAACTGGGGGTTATCAAGGGTATCTAGACTGCCTTCAATTGGAAATGAAGTCCAATTTAAAATTTGCATTGAGCCCTTGATGTAAGTAGGAAACATGGTAGTTTGTAATCTACACAGAATTCCAGAGTGCCAAGCTCTCTGCTTTGCACTGTTGTACAAGATAGCACTTTTATGAGACTGCTAGTTGCAACGTTAGAAATGTACAGAAACCATTCTTTAGTTATACTCTTCCTCTAAAAGAATGGCTCTGCCATTTCCTTAATGGCTGTTAGCCCAAATATTACTCCTTTGTGTTCTTCGATTAGTCATTGCTTTGGTCTGAAAAAAGGATTTGGATCTGATTTCTTGTAAACACAGCATTAATAGGCCTCTTGGCATACCTGTCCTGGCTGGAGGCACTGTTATGACTTACTTTTTGCCCAGCAACTTGTTTTACATCAATTACCTAGTGTTTAAGGTTTGAAAATATCTTTTATTCACATGTATTCTGAAATTGAACTTAGGAAAACAGGTGCAAAAGACACAAAATTGGTAGTTTGTTTTAGAGGACAAAGACGACCTAAATTATACCTTAGAGGCAAGTTCACGCTGTAGTGTCAGAACTTTTTAATCTTATGTATTTTTGTGGAAGATGGAGAAATTACCTATCAAACTTAAAACTTCCACCCGCAGAACTAATCCATGGACATTAGGTTACTATCGAAGAGCCAGCACATATCTGACTTTTTGGAGGCACACTTGCTGGCTTTAGCCTTGGCACAGGAGGTCTTATAACACATTGCCTTGCACAGTAATCTGTTTAACACGCAGTGCAAAAAAACTGTTTCTGGAAGCATGGTCAGGGAAACCTGTATGTACTGTTGCACAAGTTTACATTTTGGAAAGTGATGGCCAGAAGCCAGAGAAAGTCACCCATCCAGTGTCAGCTGGGGCGCGTGATTGGAAGGGATTCTGCCTGTTTTAAAATCCTTAAAATCAGGTATAAATAAAAAGTCTTGAAGTAAGTATCTAAGGGGCTATAGCTTCTTCGTTAGCTCCTATCTGTCCCTTCTCTGCCTCACAATAGAGATGCTTTACTCCAGAGAGAATTTTACCTTCCTAGTGTCATATAATTGGGTATGAGGATGTTTTAAGCTATTCGTATTTCTCTTCCTCCTACTGTGTAGTATCTATTCGGTATTCTTTTAAAAAAAAAGCCTTATTGCGTGTTTTCTGGATGGCCTTGGTGTGTTAAAGGAATACTAGTTACCTTGAATAATGCTAACTGAACATAGTTACCAGAGTCCAACCAAAGGACTTGTATAGCAATAGCAAGTAGGCATCCCCCTACCATGTAATATCTATTCACTATTTTCCTTTAAAAAAAAAAAAAAAAAAGCCCTATTTCTTGCTTTCTGGACGGCCTTTGTGGGCTAAAGGAATACTGGTTACCTTTAATAATGCTAACTGAACACACTTATGAGGGTCCAACTAAAAGGATTTCCTACAGCAGTAGCAATTAGGCATGAAACACGGAAAAAAAGTAGCTTCTACCATTTGCTAAGAATGAAATCTTGCAGTGCAAGATTTTTTTAAAAAATCTCTTAGGGAAAGTTACTTTATCAACAGTCCCAAACAAGAGAATATTTTATCAACAGTGCCAAACAAGAGAGTATTTGTTACTTTATGCGATAAAATATACTTTTCAGACACTCATATAAATGATACTAAGTTAAGAGCTACACCAAAAGCTAGTCTATTTAAAGTGCATTACTTTTGGTGCCCCTGAATTAGGTAATTTATATCTTGATTTTCATATATATTCTATCTATGACTTAGTCTCTGAGCCCATTTCTCTATTGGATACTTATAAAAGCAGTATGTACAACCCTCCAGTTCCCTTTCCCTTTGGAGCTGAACACCAATCCTGGTGGTCGTAGAGGAGGAAAGGTCATCGTGAAGCTGGCCTCACAGTGCTTGTTGTAGTCTGTGGGCTAGTTTCAAACAAGGTTGGGAAGGGAAAAGCAGTACGTACAAACTTATTTTTTTAAAAACACACACTTATATGTTAATGTAGGAACTTACATACTCACGACATTCCAGAGGAGATGAAGACACATTCAGTTCAATGCAACATAAGCCAAGAAAGACTCCATCACTACCTCTTACGTGTATAAAAGGAGATCATGTACCTGGCACATGCAGAATGCTAAGATTCTCTCAGAGTATGAAAGTCACATAACCCAAAGTGACCTGGTTTTACCTACTTCAAAGCTTTTAGTCAGGACTACCAGCGAATTACTAAATTTAGAAATTTGTTTTAATATATATTAAAATTTTAAAGTTGTCTAATTTTTCTTTATCTTGATGCTTAAACATAACACAGTCTTTAAACTACTAAAGACCAAATGCTTTTCATCAGTTATATAGTGACATACTACCTGGATCAAATAGAAGACATTTCAAAAATATACATATATGTAAGTATCAAAAGCCTGAAAGTTTTGCCTGTTAACCCCGCAATTCTACTTCTAAGGAATTATTTTAAGAAAACAGTCATGGATGTACACAAGATTCAGTGAAGTATTGTTTATAACTGGGAAAAGATGTATACAGTTAAAATGTCCTATAGAGGACTAAATAAATTATGCTTCAGCCACATGATAGAATAATAGAGAAATAAAATTAGGAGACTAACGACCTGGAAAATGTTTGCAATATATTCTGTGAAAAAAAAAAAAGATTATGAAACAGTATGCAAGCAAGTAAGAACCTATTTTTATAAAAATATACATATTTAGCAAAGTAAAAGGACAAATGATATTTACCAAAATATTAACACTGGTCATTTCAACATAGTAGTAGAATGATGGTTGTTTCACCACTCCTCCCCTTTTTGCTTATTTGTTCTCTGTGATGACTATTTTTTAAAGGGGAAGGGAAGTTATTAACGTCAGATTAGTCCAAATATGCCCCTAAAGGCGCCTTCTGGCAGGGTAAATGTTTTTGTTCAGCCTCTATGTGGGAAACTGCTTCTACCTTACAAATATGAGTGTCCTTCCAAGATCACATTCTCTCAGACACTCGCCCTTTTAGGCAAAATATACAATAGCAATTATTGATTTTTTTAAAAAAAACCACACTCAAGTTAATTATCACCTAAAATATGAAAAAATACAAATCCTTATTTCAAAAACGGAACAACCCAAATACATGCTACTAAATTATGCAAAGTTCCATTATCTAAGTTTAGTTTATTGCAAAGATCAAGACAGCACACTAGAAGTTGGCAGCTTCTTTCATCCCATTCATAGCACTCACTCAATTCTTCATGTCACACTCACCCATGCAAAAAAAATGTCAGTGTTCAGACAGTGATGTCTGATGCTTCTTGGTTCCCATAGTATAACTGGAAACTTGACATTTCAATTAAAAAGGTAAAATGAGGACATTTACCATCAGACGATAAAGTCCCTCTTCTGGAAGAGGATAGTAAGATATGTTTTGGAAAAATCTTATACAAAATGAAAGGGGCACCATTTCAAGAGCACTAGGACTACATTAAACTTAAATGAATTTCAACACTTAAATAAATGTAGCCTTAACAAAGCTCCAATAAACTAAAATTATCTTAACAGGCACAATGAACAGTGTAAACACTGTTATGGGCACCAAATTTAATAGGGCAGGCAATATTTGCTTCTGCATTCACACTTAATTTTTCAGTTACATTTTTTAAAAATGGTGTTGCTTACACTATGAATGTTTTACAAAAATTAATTTTAATAAATATGGCAAATGTTAAAAATCTAGCTAGGTTATCATGCAAGATAGTATATAACCAAGACAAACTCAAATTTATAATAAAGGCAACTTGCATTCAAAATGAACTCTACCCTTGTATTTTATTAAAAGGGCAAACATCATGAATTAACCCAGCTGCTTACTTGAATTACAAAAGTAACATGATTCAATATGAAAATAAGAAACTGTCTACAAATCTCTGACAGTAATAAATTGCAATATACAATGCATACAGGAGTCATACAGAGCAACAAACTCTTGTACAAAACAAAAATACTTTAATACCTTTAAAATCCAAATTTTTCTTTAAAATCATTCATGAAAAAGATCCTCAAGTCAGAATTAACACCTCAATTAGTCAAGCATCAGGAAGCTACATTACAGCTATTTAATATACAGAGAGACAGCTTTTCCCAGTCCTTTCCTTCTAACGTCTCTGCTTCGAAATCGTACAGACTTGCTTCTCCTACTCCACTCCATCATTTCTTCTGATCATGAAAACTGAATTTGTTGAACACCAGAAATCTAAGATTAGAAAATTTAAGTTCACAAGAATGAAAAAAAATTAGTTTAAAAATAACATGCATATTATAAACCTTCAATGAATAAAAATAATAGACAATTAAGAAAAACAATAAAAGATGAAATAAGTCTACTTCTCACTCCAAATATCTTCTCTTTCTCTACCCAAGGAAACTATTAATTTCTTGTTTATCTTTCTAGAAATCTTCTATGCAAATATGAACGGGTGTGTGTGTATACACGTACACACACACACATAAAAGCCTAAGCGACCCTTAAGACCAGTCGATCAAACGACCAGTTGCTATGATGTGCACTGATCACCAGGGGGCAGACACTCAATGCAGGAGCTGCCCCCTGGTGGTCAGTGCACTCCCACAGTTAACCTCCACATTCCCTACCCCTGGACTGGGCAAGCCAGCCCTGATCGCCAACCAGGCTGAGGGACCCCAGCCGTGCACGAATTCATGCACCTTTAGAGTGTATATGTGTGTAAAATTAAGAGAGTACCAAACAATTATATATTTTGAGAAAGTAATATTAAACCTTTTAAAATATCAGGTTAATAATAATAATGTGTTGAAATTAACTACCTGTGATCAAAATCAATGGATATAATCAATTCTTAAAATAATTTAAAATACAAAGAAGGTACTCTACCTGTTGATATGATGTTGTGTAAACCATAACATTTTGTTGTTGACCATCTGCAGTTATTAAACCAGCTGGCAACTGGTTAGCTATAGGACCAAAAAAAAAGTTAAAATGAAAAAGAATTGCATCTACTTTCTTGGCCTGAACTGTAAAATTGTGCCATTAACGTCTCATTATAATTCTGCTGTTTATCAATATAATCTTGGGCCAAAGCAAACCCCTAAATATTCCATTTTTAAAAAGCTCCCAAAGCATTTTTGATTTTCTGAATCTTCATTTCTCTGAACTGTACTTTAGCTAACTGCCCAGGTGTACACACCTGCAGAAATGAGTTTCTGATTCAGGAGTAGACCTACACCACGAGGGTTGGCTGAAGCAACACTCACATACCTAAGCAGCATATATTTTATATATAAGAAATCATATAAAGTTTATATGAGAAATATAAAATTTTTACATATAAAGTTTATATGAGAAATGTAATCACCACAGACCTTTTATTTCACCATATAACAATATGATATTCAATTTTAAAAAATCAGTTCTAATTTAGTTAAATCACAAGATTTTTATATTACAAACTACAGTTCTCAGCATTCCTATCTCATGTGAATCTTAAACGAAAAAATAAGGGCTATGGCAATCAGTTGAACTACTGGTGAAAGATTATAATGTCTGCAAAATATAAATTTTATACTTTCCTCCACTGACTTCAAATAAACGGGCATCAATAAGAAGGACTATTCAAGACAGTGCTACGTCAAAACACTCAGTGCTGATATTCCTAAAGTACCACCACTGACATTAAATTACATTAAATTACATTAAATTTAGTTGTATAAATGTATCACAACACTGCTTACTAAATGCCTCCTCTGTTAGTTCTTCACTTAGTCCATCTGCGGTTGTGACTGCTCCACCAATTCCTTTCTCCCCTTTCATTGCCTAGGGATGGAGAACCAAAGTAATCACTGCTATTCAAAAGAAAGTTTTCTAAACGAGTATGCCTGATTAACTCCTAAAGTTAGGAGCTTCTATTTTTATCAACATTACAGAGTATTTATTAACACTTCTGGTTAATTATATATGAAGAAGTCTTTAAATGCTAACTTTTTATGCTAGTAGTAATCATCAAAAGATAGTCTTAATAATGACCTAGAAAATCTATGATATTTATGGGTAAATTAAATAAATTATTCTAATTCTACACTACATCAAAAAAAAATAGAACTCTACTTACAGATGAAACAGTCTATAAAATAGTATAAATATTCAGCTTATGAATCTACTACAAATGATCCAAGTTATCAATTATATATACACTTTCAGCCAACTGGGCAGTACTGTAACAGCAAGTTTAGACTTTTTTTTTTTTTAAGAACAACAAACACTTTTATTACATGAACTAAAAAGAAGGAAGGTTTATTTGCCTTTCTGGGCCTTGATTTTCCTCAGATGGAGCTTAAAATTTCTAAATCAAAATTACAGTTTGGACCAAAGACCTCTAAGTTATCTTCCATTCTAAGGTCCCATGATGCTAAAGATCTGGAAAAATACTGTGAAGAATTTACGTATTTCTTCCTACTTTAATCATTCCACAAAGGCATCACTAATCTAATGGTATCCTAACACCAAAGATACTAAGAAAATACTTTGAAAATAAATTGAATTATACACCCAACTTGCAGTGCGGAAATAAATGCGCTGATTTTAACTCATCTTCACAAAATTCACAGGCAGCGATGCTGCCTCTTAGTAACAATACCAGCATGCACTGACATGATTGAGCACTCACTGTATGCCCAGCTAAATGCAGTCCCTAGACTGTTCCACTCAGTCTTCTCAACAATGCTGGGAGGCAGGTACTATTATTAGCCTCACCTTACAGATCAGGAAACCAAGGCCTAACGTACTTCAAAAATCTGCCCAGGGTCACAGAGTTCACGTGGTGGAGCTGGGATTCGCCCTCCAGAATCCATGTTCTTAATCCTTACATAACTACGCTGTCGTTACTGATCGCCAACGGAAAAGGGCAGGGCTTACTAAAGCACAGCAACGCAAGTGAGGACACACGTCTGTACATTTTACAAGTTAGGGAACAGTGTATCTTATTTTCTTGGAAGCATAATGGAAGACACGTGACTCACCTCTCTGAATTTCTGAAGGTATAATTTTAGAGGTTCTACATAACTGTCAAAGCCTAAGGTCGACATGGCGAAGAGGATGTCTTCGCCATTGATGGTCTTCCGTTTCTCTTGATGGCATCTCTCACTGGCCTCCGATGTTATAAAGCTGATGAACTCACTCACACATTCCTGGACACATTCTTTGGCATCTTTTGCAATCTGAAGAGAAAAATGAAAGGTACATTTGCAGGGACTATAATCATCACCTTCCTAACAATGTGCAAAAGTGAAAGCTATTCAGAAGAATACAAACTTCAGTTTAGGACTGTTAACCTTTAATCTTTGAAATATATGCTAATAACATAAACATAAATCCGTACTATTAAAATTCCAACCCTCAGAGTGAGAATTAAAAACACAAATACAAGTCAGAGAAGCCTTGACAGCTATTCACAGAAAACAGATATAATCTATAATAATAAAAGCGTAATATGCTAATTAGACCAGACATCCTTCCAGACGACCTTCGGGAGGAAGCTGGGGCTGCAAGGGAAGCCTGGGTGCCAGCAGCCGGGGGGAGGAAGGCCTACTCTTTTTTTTTTTTTAAATATTTTATTGATTTTTTACAGAGAGAAGGGGAGAGGGATAGAGAGCTAGAAACATTGATGAGAGAAACATCGATCAGCTGCCTCCTACACACCCCCCACTGGGGATGTGCCCGCAACCAAGGTACATGCCCTTGACCAGAATTGAACCTGGGACCCTTCAGTCCGCAGGCAGATGCTCTATCCACTGAGCCAAACTGGTTAGGGCAAGGAAGGCCTCCTTTTATATGAATTTCATGCACTGGGCTCTAGTTTAGTTATAAAAGCAACCACTGGACGTCCCTTCCATCCCAAGATAAAAACCCTTACCAATGAGTGTCCCAAGAAAACCAGGTTGTGTTAGTTAGTATTCAGTGGGCTACAGACTTCAGTGCCAGTTCTGTGTTCTACCATTTCCAAGAATAAGGGCACCAAAATTTTGAAAAACAAACACTGAAGTCACGTAAGACTTACGAGGGAGTGAAAGAATGACACCTGGTGACATTTTTTCTACTGAAGATACAAAGTGCCAGGTATAGGTTTTGAGTTTATTAAAAAGCCTACCCAGCCCTTACCGGTTGCTCAGTGGTTAGAGCACTGGCCCAACTGAAGGGTGGGTTTGATTCTAGTCAAGGGCATGTACCTCTATTACAGGCTTGATCCCCGGCCCCAGTTGGGGCAATGCAGGAGGCAACCAATCCTTATGTCTCTCTCATTTTGATGTTTCTCTCTCTGTTTCTCTCTCTCCCTTCCACTCTCTTAAAAAAAAAAAAAATCAATGGAAAAAATATTTTCTGGTAAGGATTAACAACAAAAAAAGCCTACCTAAAGAAGCACATACCCACCACCTCATAAAAACAGTTCTCCTAAGGGTCTGGGGTTTGAAAGTAAGACTCTAATGGACTAAATTATGCAATTTCAAAGTTACTTCTAATAGGAATGACACTCAAAATCCTTGCTAAAACACAGTCTTTCATCTCCAGGCCTAAACATCCTGGAGAAAAGTAAACGAGTTGCATAAACACATCAAGCAAGATAATATAACGTGAGCTGTATATATAGCTTTAGATTGCTAGTAGCCACGTTAAAAGAAACACGTTAGTTAATTTTTTATGTTTTATTTAACCCAATAAACCTAAAATATTATTTAAACACATGATCAATTTAAAAATTGAGGTATTTCCATTCTTTTTTTCATACAAGCCTTTAAAATTGGGTGTATGTTTTACATTTCAAGCGCACCTCAGCTCAATAACATTTCAAGTGCTCAGTAACCATTTGCAGCTATGGGTACTGGACAACAGTGCAGGCCTATCCTCGGCAATAATCAGCAGTTGTGCTTTTTCCCCCTTAAAATATAAAGAGGCCCAGCAGGTGTGAGTCAGTAGTTGAGCCTTGACCTATGAACCAGGAGCCCATGGTTCAATCCCCAGCCAGGGCACATGCCCAGGCTGCAGGCTCGATCCCCAGTGGGGGATGTATAGAAGCAGCCCATCAATGGTTTTCCCTCATCATTGGTGTTTGTCTCTCTCCCTCTCCCTTCCTCTCTGAAATCAATGAAAAATATATTTAATAAAAAAACATAAAGAGGACCTCTCAAACTGGAACTTCTAGGCTGAGTGATATATCTTAATAATATATTTATTTTAAAGCTTTATTACTTTCACGTATACGTTATAAGCTATAATAAAATGATAGAAGTTTATTATGCAATATAAAACAAAAAGTGTGAATTTCATTTGAGACTCAGTGATGAGTACAGTGACGAGATTTTAAAATTGTTCTAACAAAACTACTTAAAAAATTATCAGTTGAATTTAAATGTATGTTAAGATCTATAATTTTATTACAAAGTTGTTTCACACAGGCCAGGTGGTTCAGTTGGTTGGAGTATCGTCCTGTACACCAAAAGGTTGCGGGTTCAATTCCCATTCAGGGCACATGCCCAGGCTGCTGGTTCAGTCCCAATCGGGGCAGGTATAGGAGTCAACCACAAGAGGTTTTCTCTCACATCAATGTTCCTCTTTCTCTCTCTAAACCGTGGTCGCTTACCGATAGTCCGCAGACCACTGGTGGTCCATGAGGTCTGAAAGATTGGCGACTGCTGCTCTACAAATCAGTTTTAAAAAATGTTCTCTCAGGTAAAATGACAAAAACATAAAAAACAAAATAGCTGTTTCCAAATAAAAGGATTTTTAAAAATATATATTTTATTGATTTTAGAGAGGAAAGGAGAGAAACTTCATCAATGATGAGAATCATTGATTGTCTGCCTCCTGCACGCTCCCTGCTGGGGATCAAGCCTGCAACCCAGGCATGGGCCCTTTGCCAGAATCGAACCTGGGACCCTTCAGTCTGCAGGCTGACGCTCCATTGAGCCAAAACAGCTAGGCATAAAAGGGTTTTTAAAAAATTCTTATAATACGTTTATCAGTCCAATATGACCCAATTTTGCTGCAACATTATGAAAGTTACCTTTATATGCCCAAACCTGATAGCTCTGACAATATACCTGTTTTTTTTAATGTTTCTTATATTTCATCTGCTTCTAGTAGGTGGGGTAAGGAGTACATTTTGGGGACATGATAGAACTGAAAATGGAACATTGTTCAGTAACTAAGTATTAGAATTGAAAGAAATACTTGATTTGCTGAAGGTCTGAAATCAATAACTAACTGTCGTCATGAACTATGTTCACGTAGTTTACATCCCACCCCACCCCAACCCCAAAATATCCCAGTTAAGCTTCTCCTCCACATTACCTTTCCCGTCTGAGGTATGGCATTTTTCATTATCCTTGCCACATTTGCAATTGGAAGATATATATCTTGTTCTCTGAAACTTTCTTTTGAACCATTTGTGTCTTCATGATCATTCATGCTGTCCTCAGTATCTAAAGAAATAAAAGTAACTTGGTTTAAGGCTTCTCATAATTTTTACTTCAAGGTAGAGAAGACTGTCTTATAGCAGTGGTTCTCAACCTTCCTAGTGCCACGACCCTTTAATACAGCTCCTCATGTTGTGGTGACCCCTCAACCATAAAATTATTTTCGTTGCTACTTCATAACTGTAATTTGGCTACTATTATGAATCGTAATGTAAATATCTGATATGCAGGATGTACTTAGGCGACCCCTGTGAAAGGGTCACTCGACCCCCAAATGGGTCGCGACCCACAGGTTGAGAACTGCTAGTCTACAGTAATCTAGGATGAGAGCCATTCTCTCTCATTTCCTAACCCTTTTTAGGGATTGAGATATAGTTTTTTTTCACCACTTTCTCAGGGCCAGAACTAAACCCACTCCTTAATTTCAAACCTACTGTCTAGAACACTTTGGTCCTCAACTCTCCTATCAAATCCTACCTGCTCATTCTCCAACAGCTCAGTAACAACCTCGCACAGCACTTCAGAAGTGAGCTCTGCTTCCATAAAATATCGCAAGTGCCTCTCTGCATCTTTTCTGACACAGTATATGATTCTTTTTGTTTCTGACTGGAGGCCTGGTGCCTGAAATTGGCCCTCTCACAGTCCAAGAGCCCCTGGGGGAGGTCTGGCTGGCGGCTTAGGCCTAAGCCACCAAACAGACATCCTTAGCTCTGCCGAGAGACTCCCGCCACCACCGTTGCGCTCACCACCCATGAGCCTGGCTCAGGGCTTCTGTCTGGACGGCACTCGCCCCATGGGAGCACACTGATCACCAGGGGGCAGCTCCTGCACTGAGTGCTTGCCCCCTGGTGGTCAGTGCACATCATAGCGACTGGTCATTCCACCATTTGGTCAATTTGCATATTAGCCTTTTATTATATAGGATCCCTTCTATTAGGTTTTTTTCTACTTGAGACTAGGGGTCAGCTTTGTCTCTTTCCTAGCACTTGGTAGCATCTATAACAGAGGAAGTGCTGATAAATGTGTTGCATGACTGAGCTATAAAACTTACAGACCCTGACCTATGATGATGGCTCCTTGACTATCGCTAGGTATATGTCTATCCAAAGTCAAATTTACCTAGAAAGGAAAAACTGGACTTCAGTATTACTGACCCAATTGGTTTATTACTAATGTAGTCATAGTTTTGAACAAAGCTATGGCAGTAATCCAATTTTATTACAAAAAGTGAAGTTTCAAATTATGTAGTTTTAGATATAACTGAAGCTTTCATTGTACCAATAATACCCTTTGATAATTAAATGCATTATCTTGTAAGGAAACTTCCACTCTTTATATGAATTAAATAGGAAAATCACTTAAGCTGATTCAGTATACATTTTCATGTGTTTAAAAGGATATTGTAAAAAATAACTTGTTTAAGTATGTTTTAGGATGAAATAATAATTGCCTTTTTTAATTGCCTTCTACAAAAATATATCTTACTGTTTTTAATCTTACAAATCAGAATGCCACAAAGCCAAATTATTTCACATCGGCCAATTCTAATACCTGCAGAGCTCAAACTTAATACTGAAGGAAAAACAAAACTAAATATGTTTATAAGTATTAAAAATAATAGCTAGCAACTTACCCTCTAAAGAACTTTTTGCTTGTTTCAATTAATTTTCCAGATTTAATTCTCAAATAGGAAATCAGTAACAAATTTTTAAAGAAACTTTTAAAAGGCACACTCTCACAGAATTCTTCCCTGTAACTCATCACTCTCTGAAGACTTGCTAATTACAGTAGCACAGGACACCTTTATACACTTTCACTGAAGGGTGATGCAAGATGGCTAACTTTCCTATAAAGATAAAAGTAGCCTATAGCATCATATTAATAAAATTTCCACTTCCTAATTTGCTTTTACTTGTGAATTTGTTCTTACTGTGGCTGTCTTACCATCATGAGGTTGTATAACATAGTGACTTCCTCCAATATAGTCTGCAGAAATTCCTAGTTGAGAAGCGTCTGTTGTAGAACTGTCACCATCCATCTAGGAGGAAAAAGTTTTTCAATCTTCTTCAATAAAACTTGTGTAAAAAACATTAACAGATTCAGTGCTCATGAAATACCATAGGATAGGTCAACGACATTTTTCATAGCTTAAGCTTACTAAAAGAAAACATTCCTATTCTTGATCTGGAAACCTTTTGATAATATGCCAACTATCCAAGAGTCCCCTACCATCCTCCGTAAGCGAAAATATAAGACCAACAGGGAAACAAAATAAGAAAATGAATCTAAAATACACATCTCTATTTTTAGCCGTATAACCCTCAAATATAGGACAGGCAACTCTGATTTACAGCCTACCTTACCCCTGGATCAACAAGCAAAACCAAAATTAGCAGCCTCCTGAAAGCCCCCTGCCTGCGGCACGCTCAGCTCTCCTGCCAAAGCCTACAGTTCCTAGGAAAGCCTCTGCCTCCGCCGTCTTTCTTTGTGGTCTCCCGGAAGCTCCAAATAGACAGTGTCTTGATTACGGATTCCCTGCACAGTCTGTACCCATGTAACCAAGCATGCACCCACATTTTGAATGAGCCCATGAACCTCTAATTCGAGCCCAAGGTTCGTTTTCTCTTTCCCCTACCCTCAAACTTTTGATTCTGTAAAGAATAAAGACAAGGAGGAGTCAAGGAGACTGGAGTTCGGAATATAAGGGTAGGAAAATTGTATGTGAGAGTTAAAATGGCTATTGGAAAAGATGCCTGCTTAATTAATTTTGCCCAGAGCTAAAAGAATTCTAAGAGGGAAAATCTGGAAAACACAGAACCGTTAGTTTTAAACAACTACATTCCATCTCACCAACATGGCAAATCCTGCAAGTCTTTTGCTTTGCAGATAATATTAGAGAAAATAACAACAACAAAAACAAAAAAACAAGGGACTGGCTAGTCATGGGTACAAAATTTTTAATGCATTATCTGAATAAACAGTATAGCAAAATTTAAGAGGAATATATACATGTTTTCAGGCCAAATCAAGAGACACCTGATCCTAAATATTCATCAAGCCCAGAACCCAGCTATTTGAGATAGGGAAGGTGATACTATTTCCATTTTATATAGAAATACATTTAACCAATAGGGATTCTTGTTTTCAGAGATCAGTAGGAGAGTCGGAGTCATAACTCACTGACTATATCACTTCATAGAGGCCCAGGCTGGCAGCTCAGTTAGAGTAACTGTCCTGACCCACCGAGGTTGTGGTCAGGGCACATACAAGAAACAACCAATGACTGCGTAAATAAGTGGAACAACAGATCGCTGTCTCTCTCTAAAATCAATCAAATAATTTTTTTAAAGAATGAGTAAATAAGTACCCTGTACTTTCACAAATTATTAAAGGCAGGTGAATTCTGTTCTCTACCCCCTCTAAAAAATTATGGAAACATATCTCTATTTCCAATTAGGTTAGATACTGCAGTCAACAGATGTATCAAATAAATGGCTTGTCATTGAAGACTTTGTAAAATCCAACAGAGATGGAAAAGAAGTGTTAGACAAGGACTCAAATACTGCAGTTAATAATATAAATGCGTGTGAAACATTACCCAAATATAAAATACTGTATTGATCCTAAAATACAAACAAGAGACTAGGAGATAGACTAATAGATAGACATGATGGTAGGTTTTATTAGCCATAAAAAAGCTCAATTAGAATAGCTGTGAATTGACTAGTTTTTACAATGCCCTAGGGGAGATCAAGGTGCAGGAGACAGGACATACAACTGAAAACAACTCTTTTTAATGGGGGAGAAATAACCACAGTAAAAATTCGTTTCAAAGTGAATATCCACAGGATACCATGCGTCTTTTTAAATTAGCTGATCTGCAGGACACTGTTCAAATAACTAGAATCTGACAGATTAATTTATAAATATAACATTAAAAGTATTAAAGACAAAAACTTAAAAATCGCAATCTTGTCATGCACTAGAATTAGCAGCAAGATCATCATGTGGATTAGCCACTAAACCTCAGCTTCCAAAAAATGCTTCTAACAGTATTTTGGAGTTGTCAGAATTAAACAAAGAACAGAAACCTGCTAAGGACAGTGTTTGGCACTGAGTACTCAAGAGACATCAGCTATCACCTCCCTCCTTTGAAGATAAGCCACTCAGCCATCATCGGCTTAGCTGTCTGTGACTCTTGGGTCTGCAAGTTTTAGCTTTCCTGTCCTTTCACCATAACTTCTGTCTTCCTCCCATACTTTATACCCACTGTTCCCCCATCCTCCTGAAATCTTTTGGGTTCACTCCATTCTGCAAGCCAAAACTTAGTGTTCCCTTCTCTGAATCCCCAAAGCACTTGCACCTTTCATTCAACAAATGAATGAGCACATCAACAAATTAGCCTCATCTTTAATGATTACAATATGCTACCTACATATTGGGAGAGATGGAACTTGCTACATCCCAAAGATTTTTTTTCTAGGTCTAAAATAGCCTATACATATATCTAAAAATAGATTATCGACTATAAGCAAGCCAGTCAACAAACATAAACACTTAGTACTTATCAGGTCCCTGCTATGTGGGAAAGCAGTCACCAGCACAGACAAGTCTCTGTCCTCATCTAGCAGAAAAGACAAACGTTACGCAAACTGGGGGCATGGGGAAGGGGTGGTAAGCATAGCCTATCAGCACTTCCAAGGAATGTGCTGGAATTGGATCACCTGGTTTGAATTCCCTACTACTTGCTGGTCATGAGACCTTGAGCAAGTAGGATGAGAACAGAACTTGCCATGTAAAGACAGCATTGTACAATAGGAGCTATTAAATAATTACAAATGATTAACTGCTCGTGCTAAGGAAAACAAAGATGTTTTGTTGTATGTTTGAGGAGTTTATCCCGAAAGGGACCTTAGTCCGAGAGTCAAGGAAGGCTGTGTTAGGAAATCACATTTAAACTGAGACTGAAAGATGAATAGAAATCAGTTAGGCAGGGAAAGATGGGAAAAGAAAGTTCCAAACAAAGAAAATGGGGAAATATAGTCCTGGCGGATTAGAGCAAGCTAAGCCGGGGCTACATCACGCAGTGCAGTGGACAAGAGCAAAGAGGGCAAATCAGATTTCTTTTTTAAAAGATCACCTTGGCTACGGTCCAGTGTAACAATGAACTGAGGGGGGGCAAGGATGGGGGCTGACCAGCAAGGCCCACAGTGCTGCAATCAGGGCAGGAACTCAGGCAAGATGATGGTCGCTCCAGTGTCTGGAGACTGAAAGAGCAGAGGCTGAAGACAGGTTAGCAGAAGGTAAAACCAGCAGATCTGACTGAACCAGAACCGGAGGAAGAACCAAGGAGAATGCTGGGATTCTTGCAGCTGGGCAGACGATGCCACCGCTGCAGAGAATGGGAAGGAAGAGCCTGAGGGTTGGGCAGTGCAGAGAGCCTGGCTGAAGGTGGTGACCAAGAATGTGTAAGTGGCACCAGGATGCCCACTCGTGACACTTACAGGTGAAGAGCAGACAGGAAAATGACAAGAGAACGGGGAGAACGGATCATTAGGATCAAGGGAGCTGGAAGGAACAGAGTAGTGAAATCCCACTGAACTCCTTTAGTGACTATTCTAATTATTTAGTTGAAAATAGTGTCGCTAACATATGTGACGTTAATGGACAGCTGGCTAAGGAATGTACCTGGTTGCGGAGTCACCTTACCAGGAGGCGTGATGGAACAGTGGCCCTTACAACAGCTGAGCTCCCCACTTCCTTAAGGGTGTGTCTTTCCACACCATCCTCTTTGTGCTTCAGCTCCCCCGTTTAAAAGGGGGTTGCTATGAGAGGTGAAGTTACTGTGCCTTTTAGAACTCAGCAAAGAGCCCCACACGTGGTAAGAGCCACGCAAATGAAAGCTATGCTTGCTGTCCCCTCAAATGCAGCTCTCATCACCGTTCCAGGCATGAAGAGTGCGTCCCTCACTTAACCTAACTAATCTTGTTTTCCTTCTCATAATCTGATAAAAATCTTAGTGCGAGAAGGTGCCTTTCTAAGGCTCACCAGATGCGGTTCTCGCTGCGCAAGGCCTGAAGTCACAGATAAAGCAGCAGATCCAGGTCTAAGTACCCTGACAGGCCAAGTGGAATCTCTCCACTCCATTACCCTGTGAAATCCCCACTGGGACCATGCAGATCTACTCTCCATTCCCTAAACGTACGTTACTCACCTTCAGGCTTCTGCATTTGGCAATTCCCTCCACCTATCCAAATCCCGTTCAACCTTCAAGGCTCACTTGGAGGCCTACAAGCTCCCTCCAGGACACTCCCCACCACCCCGGCCTACCCACCTCTCGTCTTTTCACATGTACTCTCCTTATTTAGAGCCAGCATTTTCCATTCCGCACCTAACTGTCCTTCAAGTACTCAATTCGAGGAAAGCCCTACCAGATAAACAGACAGCCTCTTAAGAGCTGGGACAGGCTTTGTATCCTGTAGCTCTGACAGCCCTTAGGGGCCCCACAGCAGAGTCGCCAAGAAGAAGGAAGCTTTGGGAATGAACAGAGGTACTGTTTGTCTAGACTTGAAAGGCGTTCATCCTATAAGGAATCTCCAATGTAAAAGCAGTTGTAATTCCCAGCTAATTACTGTGCAAATCTAATTAACAACCAAAATGGTGAAACATACTTACTGTCATGAAATACTGTCAGAACGCTGTCAGTGGTGTTCGAGAACACCCTTCCAAACGGTGTCTATTATCTGCCCGATTTCAACCTAGAATATAAACATGTGTCAGTAGTAAAAATGTATAGCCTACAGGCTTTCTTCTTAGCAAAAATTTTAAAAGGCAGGTATAACTTTACCTACAATTCTTATTCAATGGGAGTGCATGGTGTAAAACGGTGCAAAAAAGCAGGCACCCAGTAAATGTTTGTTAAACTGGAAGATTTATTTTGGAGAACGCAAATTTTAAAAGTTGATCCTCTTGCAGGGGAGATAGCTTTGCCAAACATAACCCCAAGTTTAGTCATGCTCACCATATTCATCACAACACACCCAGTTATATAATATGCGAGAGACAAAAAATTACACATCTAACCTCTTAACATATTACCAGCCAGGACACAATATTGACTTAATTTGGAGATGGTTTTCTTAATGTTTTAGAATGAGATTCAGGGGCCCAAAGGGGGGGAAAATTTTATCTCAGAATATAACGCTTTGAAATTAAATATCTCAGATAATACTGGATACATGCTGTCCAGAGAACATACATAGAACAACACAATCGATTAAGACCTCCACTTATAATTTTAAAGCACCACCAATCTGGACTAAAATTGAATCTGAATAGCTCTTCAATCTCACTGTAAATAGCTGAATAAGTTGGTATCAATTACTAATGCTACAATCTCCATTTCTCATTTGTTCTTTTCCTTTTTTCCAAGTGAAACAATTAGAGTGTCAAAAGAAAAACATCCTTTCAGTGTTAATTTTAAGGGAAGAAAAATAATAGGCATTCCAGCATGACATCTAGTAAACAGCAGAAAAAGATTGTAGCCACTGAAACTGAATTTTCAAAAAGCCATTACAAGGGTAGAGACAGCAAAGACAGGCTGACGTTGTCTGCTACAATCATAAAAGCACTTTTTAATTTCTTTTCAAATACTGTCCTCTTTTTTAACTCCAACAGTGCCCAAAAAATTACTTTCCTGTAGCTAGAAGTGTTATTTTTTTTTTTAAGGGTGTCTTTGGGGGTGGGGGGAGCAATCCTCACCACACTTAAAATATAAGAGCCATATATACATTTGTGTATTTTGCTTGGGGGTGGGGGTGAGGGGTGGGTCTCCCCCCTCCACACCACACTCACCCAAATAGTTGAGTATTCAGATTCAGAAAATTGAGGAAAAAACCGTTCTCACCCCATATGGCACATATATTTTAAAGGCGGGTTATGATATATGTGCAAGCTCAAGGGAATGCGTACATCTGTTTCATGTTTGAAGAAATGCAAATGATATCCCAGAAAAGCAGCCGACCCTTCCTCCACCCGCCCTCCCTCCCGCGGCATCAACAGCCGGAGTTGGGCATCAGCAATAAAAGTCCTTAAATTCAGCCCCAAGGAGGGGAGTCACGGCGCTGCCTTTGCGGCGATTCGGGCTGAACTTTCGACACTTTGCCCATCAAGCCCCTGCCCGTGGGCGCCACTCGCAGCGGCGGGCTCACCTCCGCGCTCCCCGCCGCCGCCTCGTTTGCACGCGGAGCCCGGACCGCCCGACGCCCGGCGGCTGCGCCCGGTGCCGCGGAGCTGAGGGCAAGAGGTGAGCGGGCCGGGCTGGCGCTGGGTTCTCTTCTGAGAGGTCCACGCCGCCCGAGCCTCAGTGACCCCGTCGGAGAGCTGGGGGGTGGGGGGGGGGAGGACGGCCTGTGGGTGTTGCTTTGTTCTCGGGGACCAGCGCTCCGGAGGCCCGCACAGCCCCCCGCCTCCCCCCGGGACCGAACCTCAGTCCCACCTTCGGGGCGAGTCCCCGCACCGCGAGCCGCCAGATGGCTGCCTTCTGTCCGCGCCAACCCGCCCGCGGGGCGGCCGAACCCATCC